>VDFB02093437.1:0-16596 GCA_007258455.2 Sequoia sempervirens
AATATGAATATGGATCATGTTATGGATAAATGTAATGTAATGCAATATATGTAGTAAAATGAACTGATGTGTTTAGAATAACAACTCTACACAACATAAAATGATAATGAAAATGAACTCAAGATGCTTAGAATAACCAATCTATATTAATCTAAACAACTTAAGATTATTAAGAAAATGATAATGCAATGAGATGAAATTATATGAAATGAACTTAAGATGCTTAGAATAATCAATCTATATTAATCCAAACAACTTAAGATGATTATGAAAATGATAATGCAATGAGATGAAATGATATGAAATGAACTTAAGATGCTTAGAATAACTAATCTATATTAATATAAACAACTTAAGATGATTATGAAAATGATAATGCAATTAGATGAAATGATATGAAATGAACTTAAGATGATAATGAAAGTGTTAATGCAACGAAATGATAATGAAATGGACTTAAGATGCTTAGACTAATAGATCTAGATTAATCTAAACAACTTAAGATGATAATGGAAATGATAATGCAATGGATAATGAACCTAAGTGAATAATGATAGTTATGATAATGATGATGGATGTGATAGTGCGCCTGTCAAAACCATAGGAATTTTGATAGGAAGAATAGGTGAGGGAAGAACATTTACACAGCCAAAATAACTAACCATAGGCTAAGGGAAAAATGGATGGGGATAAATGAAATGCAATGAGATGATAAATGAAATGAAAATCTAATGCCATTTTTCTATACTAGGAGCAGTGATTTTTGCTATAACATAGGACACAATAGGATAGGGTATGAAGAACCCAGGTCGATTAGTGTCAAATGTATAAGAAAAACACAATAAACAAGAAGGTTATCCCAACAACCCAAAGTCGTGATGGCTTTGGTTGAGCCTAATGTTGGGATAACCACAAGCACAAAGGATTCCCTAGCTAACACAAGACCACGGGGATCTTGGTTGGTACTACACGGGACAACCAAGAAGACAAGAGCACACTAGAAGAAATCAAGATATGCCTCTGTGTTTACTAGTCAAAGCACACCATGATATGATGGATCATGGAAACCATGACAAAGTATAATAGGAAGCTCAAATGATAAAAAAAATGCCAAAAGCACCAAAAGATCACAATAAATTTCAAATGTCCTTTTCTATAGGATCAGTAGATGGATGGCATTGATGCGGTATGATTTAAGCAAGGATACATCCTGTTAAGACCAAAGATGGAGGGTATATTAGGTGATCAACATGACTCAGGATAATCAAAACTGTTTGGACCTCATGATACAAATAATTTTTCTTTTAGGAACCAGCTGGATAGGGACACACTTGATGACATGACACAACACCAAGACACACCCTAAGGATATACCTAGGCTCTTAGGGGCTCATCGATTGATGGCCTTGCCTACGTGAAAGTGTAGAGACCTTGTAGTTCAATAAAATATTGATGATTGACCATGGATAAAAGTGGAAAGAGGATAATGGTGACCTCAATGGATGACAAGGAAAGGACAAAAAAATGCCTCGAGGGTTGATCAAATGATTAGCCTTTCCTACGTGAAAGTGTAGAAGCAATGTAGTTCGACAAAAATGGATGAAAGAAAAGATGAGACCTAATGATGACCGATACAATGAAAGACCCTAGATGAGGACATGAGACTGACAAACGACACCAATATATAGGCGATGAAAAGCTCAGATTTGGGATAAAATCTTAGGATTTAGGATAGTTAATCCAAATCATCCAATGCTCAATCAAAATACACCAAGTGACAGTTAAATAGGATGTCGATGGTGGGATTGGTATGATAGGATACAAGGATAGGATATGCAATTAGGATGGATGGAAGCATAAAGGAAAATAAGACACAAGGTAGATAATGATTAAGCCCTTTATGAATGGCACCTGTTACTAGGTTTTCACCAAATGTACTTATCCAAGGCACCACCAAGGGTGGGTTTCACCATAGGAAGGATTATTTCTCTTTGCTATTTTTGGATTTTTTAACTTTTTTTTTTGTTTGTTTTTTTGTTTTTTGTTTTTTTTTGGTATTTTTCTAGGTAGGATAACCTAGCTAACTCAGGTATAGAACATTTTTAGGTGCATGATGTTGATAGGCTCCTCCAAGGGTTCCCCCTCAGGTGTTGCAAGCCGATTTTCCCTAGAACCATATTTTGTTGTGACAACATATGGACCCAACCAATTTGCTTCAAATTTTCCTTTCCTTTCTTGATCTTGTTGGGTGCACTGATTCTCTTTCAAGATAAGGTTGCCAACATTGAATTGGCAGGGATGAACCTTATTATTGTAGCTTCTCCTAAGATGGTGATGCTATGATTGGATATGATTGTAGGCCTTGATGTGTTTCTCATCCAGGAGTTACAGTTGACTTAACCGTGCAACCTGAGCATCTTCATCACTGATGAGATTCTTCAAAGAGATTCAAAGAGATGGGATCTTGACCTCAATCAACAAGATAACATCAGTGCCATAAATGAGGGAGTATGGGGTAGCCCTAGTGGGAGTGTAGATGGATGTGCGATATGCCCAAAGGGAGGGGTTGAGATGGAGGTTCCAATATTAGCCACTATTGTCCACAACCTTTTTGAGGATTTTGATGAGGGTCTTGTTGGTTTCTTTAGCTTGGCCATTACCTCGAGGGTAATAGGGAGTAGACCAATGATATTGGATATGATATGTCTTGCAAAGGTGGTTCATATACTAGATTTTGAAGGGCTTGCCATTATGGGTGATGATGGTGGAGGGGATTCCATATTTGCAAAGAATATGGAAAAGGATGTATTTGGAGATCTGAATACCAGTGATTTGGGAAAGTGGAATTGCTTCCACCCACTTAGTGAAGTATTTAGTGGTAGTGATGATGAAGGTATGAATGTCAGATGATGAACGGTAAAGCTTTCCAATCAAGTTGAAACCCCATTGTGAAAATGACCACGATGCAATGATGGGTTGCAAATCTTGTCCAGGAGCATGGATTAAATCTGCATGTTGTTGATTAGGTAGAGATTTCTTCACGAACTCAAAAGTGTCATGCTCCATAGTGAGCTAGTAGTAGCCTACTCTGATAATTTTCTTTGTTAGGGTCATGCCATTAGAATGAGACCCATAGGCACCATTGTGCACTTCATTTAATGCAACATGGGACTCTAATTCATTTAGACACTAAAGTAGAGTGTCATCATACCCTCAACAATAAAGTGTATCTCCCACAATTGTGTATCAAGAGGTGTGTTTGATGAATGATTTGTGCTAATTATGGGTAAGGTTAGGTGGCAACATATTGTCATGTAGATAGGCATAAATATCATGATACTAGGCTGATTCAAGACCTACGATATGGCACACCATTTCATTGTCAGGAACATTGTACATTGGGATTAATAGTTGTTCAATGAGGAACTCACAATCCATTTGATCCTTAGGCATGTCAATGAGGGATCCAATTGTAGCCATGGCATCTACTACCTTTTTCTACACTCTAGGAATCTATTCAAACTGGATGTGGGTGAAGTACTTCTTGAAGTCATCCACCATGCATTTATAAGGAAGTAGTTTATCATCCTTGGTTTGAAACTCATCATTGACCAGTTTGACTATCAATTAAGAATCACTAAAGACACGGAGAAAAGTGATGTTCCATTGGACTATGATTTTGAGGCCAGTGATTAGAGCTTCATATTCTGTGATGTTTGTGCATGGAAATTCTAGTCTGAATGACTTCGGAATGTAGTCACCTTGAGGGGTGACAAAGAAAATACTTGCACTAGCTCCATTGTGTGTATATGACCCATCAAAGTATAGTGTCCATGTATCTGATTCTAAAACTATAAGGACACCTTCATCAGTAAACTCTACTACTAATGGATATGCATCCACCAAGGGAACATTTTCCAGTTGATCTGCTATTAGTTGTCCCTTTATTGATTTACGGTTGACATACTCTATGTCAAACTCACTCAATAGCATAACCCACTTGGCCATGCGGCCAGTTAATGATGTTCTGGATAACATATATTTGAGTAGATCAACTTTTGATATTAGCTTAATGGGATGACTAAGTATGTATTTACACAAATTTTGTGAACTAAAAATAACTCTTAGGAAAGCTTTTTCCATAGGTGAATAATTGAGCTCGTAACCCACAAGTGTGCAACTAATATAGTAGATGGCACATTCCTTGCAAAACTCATCATGTTGGGCCAATAATTCCCCTAGTGCAATTGATGTGGCTAGGATATATAGCAGGAGTGGCTTACCTAGAATAGGAGGCATTAAAATAGGCGAATTAGCTAGGTACTCCTTGATCTTTTCGAAACCTTGTTGACACTTTGGATCCCATTTGAAAGTGATGTCTTTGTGCAAGAGGTGTGTCAATGAATAGAATTTATCTGCAAGTTGGTCTATGAATCGTGTGATAGACTATAGTTTTCCTTATAGAATCCTTAACTATTTCAGATTATGAGGTGGGGGTATGTCCATTATTTCCTTGAATTTCAGTGGATCCACTTCAATGCCCCTTCTGGATACAATGAAGCCTAATAATTTGCTAGATATAACACAAAAAACACACTTTTGGATTCAGGCATAACTTGCAATGTTCTAACCACTCAAAGATTTTTCTCAGGATTATGGGATGATCTTCTCTTATCTTGGATTTTCCTAGGAGATCACCAACATAATCTTCCATTATAATATGGATGAGGTCATGGAAGATGACATTCATTGCACATTGGTAAGTTTCCCCTGCATTCTTGAGGCCAAAGGGCATGACATTGTAGAAGAAAGTGCCCTAGGGGGTAATGAAGGTAGTCTTATGTTGATCTTTAGGTGCGATTCTAATTTGATTGTAGCCAAAAAATCCATCCATGAGGGATAACATAGCATTTCATGCTATGAGATCTACCAACATATCAATGTTAGGAAGCAAAAAATCATCTTTATGGTAGGCTTTATTGAGATCTTGGAAATCTGTACAGATTCTAATGTTCCCATTTGGTTTAGCCATAAGTACTATGTTACATATCCAATTAGAATAGTCAATAGGTCTGATGAACCCAGCCTCCAATAGCTTTTCCAATTCTTTCTTGACGAGTAGGGCCACTTGGGGATGCATTTTTCTGAGCTTCTGCTTAACTAGTTTTGCATCTAGATGAACATCAGCATGGTGCACAACTAATGTTGGATCCAATCTTGGCATATCTGAATAGGACCATGCAAATTTAATGATCCCATCCTTTAGTAGATTGACAATGATGGGATATTCTTCCTCAGACAATCACTTAGCTACATAGGTGATCTTAGGCTCTTTTTTTGTTCCCAGATTAATTTCTTGTGTCTCCTAGATTAGAATGGAAGACCATTCAGATAGATGAGTTCCAATAAGGGGAAGATGAACATCCCCACCCTTCATCGCCTCATCGAGGTTTTCACTAATACACCCTTTATTTTTACTTTTAATGAGTCAAGAAGTGCCTCTGGGAGGTTTTTACTAGATGACTTTTTTTTTTTTTTTCATTTTTCTTTTTGTGATTAGGGTGTTCATCTTCCCCCAATCCCATGACATGTACATAAGAATCCTCTAAAGGAAATATTTCTATAGGTGTGCTCCCTCGTAGGTCCCAGTCGATAAGGTTGGGGTGACGCAGGGAGAGGCTGATGGAAAGAATTTATGTGGAATCAAAAAGGAAGGGAAATCTACATCATTGTATGAGAGTATGATAGCTTCTTCTTCAAGTATTTCTTCAAGGAAATCATTATCCGAATTGACATTATTTGAAGTGCTAGTGGATGATGTGAGACCATTTTTCTTGTTGTCATGGCCTAGGCCTACACATTTTGGTCACACAGGTGTCTCAATGGGTTGTAATCTTCCACGTTCCTGTATGCCAAGACCCCCCCTTAATAGTTGCATTTTTTTACTAGCTTGGATGCACAAGGATAGACCTCTTGAAAATATTTGATGAGAGGGGGTGATGGCTTGGGTTCTTCCCTATATATCCATTAACTAATGTCATCATCTACTGGATCTTGTTGTGTTCCTAGGGATTGGAGAGTGGTAGAACCCATGTTCTTAGAGCTGATTTTTTTGTCTTCACTTATTCCTTTGGTGCAGATTAAGTAGGTTAACTTTAGGTGCGAGGAGATGGAGGCATGGTTTCCATATTAAGAGTCATATGCATCTCATATTCTCCACAACCATTATCAATGATATGTACCTTGGTAATGATGGATTCAGATGTAATGGATGGAGTGGATGATGTGTTGGATAATGGATTGGAGGATAGGTTGGAAGGTGATGCCTAAGACGCCCCCACTTCGACACCTAGACAATATCAGGAGGGGGAAGGAAGCTTCTAGAGGACAAAAATACTCAAAGGGTTGGGGGTCAACATGGATAGTTACTTCAACCCAATTGTATGGAAATTTTAGGCATTGGTCATAGGTGGATGGAATGGCCTGCATGGTGTGGATCCATGGTCAGCCAAGGAGAATGTTGTATGGTAGATCTAGATCAAGGACGTGGCAGGTAGTGTATTTCACAATGGGGCCAACTTGAATAAGAAGAAAAATAATACCTTTAGAGTCCCTTTGTACATTTTTGTAGGCCTTGATTGTAATGGTTTGATCGTATAAGTCAGAATGAGTATATCATACCTATTTTATAAATTTTAAGGTAGATAGATTGAGGGCAGAGCCGTTATCTACCAAGACCCATTTACCTTATGGCATGCAATGATTACCTTAATGTGCAGGGCACAGTTATGGGATAAATAAATCGATGGCATATCATTTTGATTGAATCCCATCTATTAATTGGATGAAAAATGTCCTACTAAAGTATTGAGACAATCAGTCACACCCTTTCTTGAATTAGTTAAGAGAAGAGAAGAATGAAAGAGGAAGCCAACTTCAACTACTTACCTGTTGTCTCACTAGCAAATTCTGACTCCTTGTCACTTACTAGGGATATGTCCTCATAATGTAGCGTTATTCCTACATTAATATTTAGGGACCCTCGAGTCCTTCCTTTATTGGAAGTGATTTTAATTACCTCAAGCCTTGAATCAAAGGGATATATTCCCTATAACTATGTGTTAGAAGATAAATCATAAGGTTACTACCCCTTTTGGGATAGAGAAGAGAAAATGAGAGATAAAAAAATATGAGGGGTACACCCCATTGAGTTATGTATCTGAGCATGAATCCAAGGGATACTCTCCTCTCAACTATTTCAATATTTATTCTATGTAAATGAAAATAATATTGGGATCATTATGAATAAATAAAATTTATATGTTTATCAAATTTTGTGCTCAAATCTTATGTGAAACTTCCATTATGTGTGAATGAATTCCCAATTTAATTCTTTCCATAAGTTAAGTGAAACATAATGGAATATAGTAAAGATGAACCTTCAGGTGTAACCCTTTTCTTGCAAAGGATGGTGAGAACAAGGACTAAACCAAGAGGGAGCCAAAAAATCAGACAAGGTCTAGATGGTGTTGAAGCTAAATTGGACCAAATTTTAGCTATCATACATGAAACCAATGCAAGGTTGGGGAATCTTGAGCAAGAAGTAATGGAAAAAGATAGAGTAGAACAAGAGGTCTCGATTAATGAAGAATTTTCTAACAATCAAGATGAGGGAGAGAATAATCATGACCATATTTAGATCCAAGAACATGAGAATGAGAATTCACATTCTCAATCTGAAGGAACTAGTAAGAAGCATTTGGAAACTAAACTTTCTAGGGACATGAGGAAAATAACCCCACCAAAATTATAAGAAAGTACCAGTGGGGAAGAAGCTGAGGGTTAGTTGATACAAATGGAAAAATACTTTGACATAAGAAGATATTCTAAGGTTACCAAGGTTGTTTGGGGAGCCTACACGTTAGTGGGAGATTCCTCTAACTGGTGGATGAATAAGAAAATGGAACTTGGATGAGCAATCATTTGAAGCTGAAATGGGATGATTTTGTGGAGATATTCCAGAAAATGTGGCTACCCCAACTCTTTTTCGATCAAAATCTTACTAATTTTCAAAATCTTAAGTAAGGGGACATGTAAGTCAATGAATACTGGGAGAACGTCTCTTAAGGTACATACAAATGCACTAGAAATATGAGCATTTCCATATTAGTAAATTCATTATGGGTTGAATAGGTAGATAGGTGGTGGGGTGGATGTGCATGGTTTGGTCACTATGTACCTATTCTATGAGAAGATCGTTAAGCAAGAGTAGAATCTCAAAGCAATTTTAATCTACCAAGAGAATAGAAACCATAAGAAGTTTGAAGGAACTCAAAGTAACCAAACTCCAAATAATTTTAATGGAGTACAACACTCTCAAAGTCAAGGAGATCAGGGATCTCACAATAATTAGAGCGAACCGAGGAAGGATCGCAGAAGGAATCATTTTAATAAGAGAAATTTCAACAATGCT
This sequence comes from Sequoia sempervirens, assembly GCA_007258455.2. Classification (NCBI taxonomy): domain Eukaryota; kingdom Viridiplantae; phylum Streptophyta; class Pinopsida; order Cupressales; family Cupressaceae; genus Sequoia; species Sequoia sempervirens. The sequence continues at coordinate 8,474 of VDFB02093437.1, forward strand.
GGGGGAAATGCAAGTAGTTTCAAAAGGCCCACAAGGAAGAAGGGACATGTGATGGGATGTTTCAGATGTTGTGGAAATCATTATTCTAGTAATTGCACCAACAAAACTTCAGGATCACAACATCATGGAAACCCTCTTCCACCCCAATGAGATGCATTCCAATAGAGGATCCATGCTACTATGGAAAATTGACAAGTGAAGTATCAAATAACTCTAGTGGAAACTCTAGGTATTTTATTTTGTAATGCTTATTTCCATACTTATTGATACTGGAGAAATTAAAAGCTTTGTTTCATGTAGAGTAGTTAATCAAATTAAATAACTAGGAAAGTTGGATTGATGGAAAAGTCATGGGTTGTAGAATATGCAAACTAGACAAGAGAAACATGTTGAAAGGCGCAAGACAACTAAGAGTGGGGGGTGAATTAGTTGTCTCCAAATTCAAACATAAAACTTCAAACACTTATCAACTTCACAACCACTTTATTCTATTATTAAGTATCAACATGAAATGCAAATAACAGAAAGCAAAATCAACACAAGAGACACTGGATTTATGTGAAAATCCCAATAAGGGAAAAACCATGGTGAGGATTAGCTCACAATATAAAGTAATAGAAAAAATGATTACAAAGAGGCTCACTGCCAAGATACAAGGCTCACTTCCTACAAAAAGAAAAGATATGTTCAGAAAGATCCACCATTTCAAGTTACACACATTCATAGCCTGGTCAAAAGGATTGTAGACACTGTCAGCTCACTACTTTCAGGAATCTAACGTATTAAAGTACTGCTGCCTCAATTCACTTTCACACAAGTTCTCTACTTCTCAAACTTGTGGCTTGATCGATTTATTAATTCATAACATCTTGACTTGTATTTATACCATCTTCAATCTTAGAAACTTTCTCCAAGGTCATCTACACACGCTTTATTTCATAAATTCAAATTAGGTCAGAAACTCAACATTCCTATGGTGGAAAGGAATGAGAGTGGACCAAACCAACACTTAACCAAGACCCAAAACAATGTCTCAGATAAATCACACACTTCCTTAATTAATACTTAATCCTTCGTATGAAGTGTAAACACCAGGTCGACCAAACCTAATGAAAACACAAATAAACTTTAAAGTACACTTTTCCACAACAAGAAGATAACATGATTCACCAATCACTATAACACATCTCAGATTCCTTTAGACTCATCCACATCAGTTGCAACAATCTTCAAACCCAAAACACTTCTCACTAGTCCATCTGGATTGTACATACACACACAACAATATTGAAACTCAACTTCTGGAGCACCAGACCACGGACGTCTTTGCCAGAACTCAGAGAACATAATTACAAGACATATATTCTAGATCTATAAGAGATGAAACAAACTAGTGGAAGATTGGAGAGTAAAAAAATTTCTCCCAGTCCACAGACAAATAGCTCTATCAAACCAGTTCACACACCGGTGAACATATCTTTCAATCTCCATCAAACCAGAAGCTACAATCTAGGAGATATCACCAATAGATGCCCAAAAACAATACCTCAGATCCGCACAAGCATAGGATCAACAAAGAAGAAATGTGGAGTACAAACTAGAGCACATTTTGAACATACACACAGTTTTGTCTTCACTATTTATTAATTTTCTCAAAAGCACTTGGTAACTCATCATATCAGCACACCTGCAATAGCATAAAGATAGCTCCATGTACTCACAACATCTCAAAAACATCCCAACTATACATGTGCAACCTACAACATCCTGTACTATGTTGCCATCAATGACATCAATGACAACACAACCAAACTTACTCATGTACTTACAATACAACAATGGAAAAATAATTGTTCAAAGCTAAGGTTGAACTTGTTTCTCAACAAAGGTAAACTTATATGTAGTGCCCTTAGAATCCTATGATGTCATCCAAAGAATGAACTAGCTTTGGAAGTATAGAGCCAAGTTAGATTGTCATGCTAAAACTGTAGAGTGCTTAGACAATCTAGATAACTGGGTGACATTGCAAGGGACACCTAGGGAAGTCAAGTTGCATCAAATCTCCACAGTGAAACTACATAGGGAAAAGAAGAAATGATGCAAACTCTTTATAATTAAGATGGAAAAACTTGAGGAATGTAAGGAATTCATTTCTCAAGATGACGTTATCTTTTATGGGCCACAAAACCAACAAGAAGTAGAGAAGGGTGGAGTAATGAAACTAGGATCTAGACAGATATGGAGAAATATCCTATCTTACAAAAATTTATGGGTGTATTTCGAAAGGAGCTACCCAAGTTATTGCCTAAGAGGGTATTTTAATTCTCCATTGACATAGTGCCAGGATCAAAACCTATCTCCAAAGTACCTTATCAGATGACAACTAATTTAATAGAACTCAAAGCACAACTAGAAGATTTGTTATCCAAAGGATTAATAAGACCCAGAGTTTCACCCTAGGGAGTGCCAGTGATCTTTGTAAAGAAGAAAGATGGTACACTACACTTGTGAATAGAATATTGGATGCTAAAGAAAGCTACAATAAAGAACAAGTACCTAGTGCCACGTATTGATGATCTCTTCAATCAAATGTGAGGAGTGGTTGTGTTTTCAAAAAATTGATCTGTGATCAGGATACCAACAACTAAGGATCAAACATGAGGACATTTTCAAGACTTCCTTCAAGACTAGATATAGGCATTATGAGTTCATAGTCCTACCATTCATACTTATGAATGCACCAACAATATTCATGAACCTAATGAACAACGTGTTTAGGGATTGCCTAGATAAATTTGTTTTGGTTTTCTTGGATGATATCCTAATTTAGTCCAAGAATTAAGAGGATCACTGCAAGCATTTAGAGATAGTTCTTCAGCAGTTAAGAGAAAATATTGTTATATCAAAAACTCTCTAAGTTTACCTTCTTTAAGAAGAAAGTGCAGTACCTAGGTCATGTGATCTTAGTTGATGGATTTTTAGTGGATCTAGCCAAAATAAAGGTAGTGACAGAGTGGCCAATGCCTAAGAATGTACATGTGGTTAGGAGTATTATGGGTTTGGATGGCTACTATCAGAAGTTTGTTGCAAACTTTTCCTATATATCCTTCCCTATTACTTCATTACAGAGGAAAAGGAAGAAGTTTGAATGGACAAAAAAATGCCAGGAAACATTTGACCTACTCAAGGAGAAGTTCACTATTGCTCCAATCTTGAAGGTACTAGATCTTGATGGCAACTTCACTATCATCACAGATGTGTTGAGAGAAGGCCTAGGTGGAGTTTTGATGCAAGAAGGACAAGTCATAGCTTATGAATCTAGAAAGTTGAAGCCTTATGAGCAGAATTATGCATCGCATGATTTAGATTTAGTAGATGTGGTTCACACATTATATATGTGGAGGAATTATTTGTTGGGAAATCCTTTTGAGTTGAAGTTTGACCATCATGGATTGAAATATCTATTGACCTAACCTAATCTGAATGCACGATAAAGAAGATGACTGGAGTTGATATTGGACTATGAATTCAATATCAACTATATTAAAGGGAAAGAAAATTGGGTTGTTGATGCCTTAAGTCGTAGATGGAATATCACCTCAATAGTAACAATTCAATTTGACTTTAAATACCAAGTGTTGCAAAAATTCAAAGGAGATGAGTTCAATGAGCATGCTAAGCAAGAACCCATGGACAATCCACAAGATGAATTTTACGAAGGATGTCACTTTGAACCAAATGGATTGCTAAGGTTTAAAGGAAGAATGTACGTTCCTAACTTAGAAGAATTAAAAAATTTAGTATGGAGAGAAGTGAATGAAGCACCATATTCTGGACATCCAGGTGTGACAAAAATATTGGCTAATGTAAAGCCATTGTACTTTTTGAAAGGGATGAAAGGGGATGTTGCAAGATTGTGGCTAGATGCTTAGAATTCCAAGGAGTGAAGGTTGAACATCATCACCCTACGAGACTATTTTATCCACATGATGTTCCTAAAAGTAAGTGGCAAGTCATTAGTATTAAATTTGTGTAAGGATTACCCATGGCAAGGAATAAGCACAATTCTATTCTAGTGGTAGTAGATAAGTTTACTAAGGTAGCACACTTTATACCTAGAAATTTAACTAATGGAGCTCTTGTTATAGCTCAAAAAATCATTCAAGAGATGTTTAGGTTGCATGGTATTCCAAATAAGATTATCTTGGATAGGTATGCTTGTGTGACTTCTAGGTTTTGGAAAACCTTATTATCTGCACTTGGAACTTAGTTGAATATAAGTTCAGCATATCATCTAAAAATGGATGGACAAACAGAAAGAGTAAACCAAGTACTGGAAAACCTACTAAGAATGCATTACAAAAATCAGCAATACAAGTGGGAAGATTACTTTCCTTTGTTGGAATTTGCATATAAAAATTCCTATCATTTTACAATTAAGAAGGCTCCTTTCGAAGCATTATATGGCCAGAAATGTCAAACCCCTATAAGATAAGATAAAATTCAAGATAGAGTAAGTCCTGGGCATGAGATGTTGTTGGAAATGGAGGAAAAAGTTAAGGTTATTAAGCAAAGGCTAGGGTATGTGCAAGATCATCATGGAAAAAATAGGCCCTTAAGTGGCAAAAAATTTAGAAAAATTAGAGTTAGACAACATGACATAAAAATTTGAATAAGTTATCTATATTATTTCAAAAATATGTAAGAATAGAATCTGTATAAAATTGAATATAGTTTCTAAACTACTAGGTTTTTTAAAAAAGAAAAAATCTATTTGGTGAAAATTTGAAATTTTTACAATCTTGATGGTACTTAAATTCGGGAAAAAAAATAAAAATAGGTGTTTTGTCTAATAACCTCTAAACACAGCAAAATGATAATATTTTTATAAGATTTTATATATAAATTAAGTACTCATGCCTTGATGTGATGCATATTTTTATAACTTTTTGATAAATAATTAATTATAAGATTTTTTATTACAATTTTTTTAAAAATATAAAACTCGTATATCCTAATATATAACTTGGTCAAGATTCATGAAATTCATTTTTTATTTTATTCTATAGTATATGAATCTATGAAATGTAGGCATGTTAGATTTCAAAAATGTGATATCATTCAGAAAGCTATAGATGTTTTTCAATTATGTATCAGTCAGGAATTTTGTCCTAATTTAGATAATGAATAATAATTACTTCAGCCAAATTCAAATAAAGTATAATTTATATCGTTTGAAAGTTGAGAATATCCTTTAAAATCCCTTTTCATTCATCAATTTTGGGTAAAAAATATTAAATCGGCATACCCATCATTATACTTTTGGCCCATCATGATCACGCATACCGCTGGTAATAACCCGAAAAGCTATACAGTTCTAAGGGGTTACTAAATTTTTGTATTAGGAGAGGTGTTGTTTATGGTTTATATATAAGTACAAGTTTTGAAATCATCAAACTGGCTTTTGTACTTATTAGAGTCCATTGGATCTAGAAATGAAATCTGTTCTTCTTGAATTGCATTGCCACCAAGTCTTACTCAAATGCATAACATCTTTCACATCTCATACCTAAAGAGGTATTTACCAGGTGATAATAATGTAATTGATTAGAATGCTTTACAGGTACATAACCTCAGAGTGGTAACAATAGATCCTATCAAGGTGCTCAAAACACATAAGCTTCACTTGTGTAACAAGGAGGTTCTGTAGTGCAAAGTCTAGTGGGACTAGTATGCGGAAGATTTTGCCACTTGGGAAGACTATGTTGAAATCGAGCAGAAGTTTCCACATGTCTTTCAAGCTTTTTTGAATGCTTGAAAGACAATGATGTGTTTGTTTTTTTAATTCTATGTTTGCTTCATAAAATCATCAGGGATGATGATTCACAAAGGGGGAATATGTTACACCCTATTGATTGTTTACCTATTTACTATTGCTATGATTGGTTAAAATACTGAATATATGAATGTGCTTGTAATTATGATTGAAATATATGTGTTTGTACTTTGCTTATATGTATCATTGGGAAAATGATGAATGAAATTCAATTTGATTCGATGTTATGTTAAAATGAATATATGTAGAATGAAAGATGATTAAATTTAATGTTCTAGATAATTATGAAACAAATAATGCAAATGATCATTTTGATGAATAGCTAACTAGTATTGCAATATTCTAAGTTGAATGCAGATGTAAGGATCAAGCCTCTGTAAGGGAGGGGAAGTATCACTCAAGAGAAGTGATTGGTCATGTAAGCCTTGATGAAACCTAATTAAGCCTTTTCACAACACTCACATATAGTATGAGCAAGTTGAGTCATAGTTCAGGAAATTGGTAAGTCATCCCTTAGTTTAGTTTGGGTTTGAATTTGAAAGGATTATGAATTTTGCTATGAATGTTCTTGTTAGTGATAATTTTTGAGTCTGCTTTGTATATGTGAGATATTTCTTATGTGTTATTTATTCAATCGATGAGATATATACTTGGAATATATATATATGTGTGTTTGTGTGTGTGTGTGTGTATGTATGTATGTATGTATGTATGTATGTATGTATGTATGTATGTATACATGTGCATGTCAATGATAAATCCATAAACATGAGTATACGTAGGTATACATACCTACGCATGTTCATGGATGAATTTCTCATGGGAATGAGGGTATTGAATGGACTATGAGACATGTGTGTGTGTGTGTGTGTTTGTGTGTGTGTATGTATGTATGTATGTATACAATGCATGCATATATGTCTATCCATAAGTTAGCAAATATATGTGATTGATTGTATAAGAAAATGTATATATGAGATATATGCATATACACATATATACACATATTAATATATGTGTATGTGTCGACGTATCGAACATCCATACGAGTATATTGATATATGTATATATACGTATATGTATATATAGGTATGCGTGTACATATGGCATTGTTTATAAAAATGATAACATGGATATATGCAATAGGAATACTGAATGATGTACATTTATTATTGTATGATTTGATTGATATATATATATATATATGTAAATATATATACATATATATAGAGCATTGATGTTTCTAAATACTAAGTGCATACTATATATAGTATATAGTACGTATTTCATATTTTTTTGGCACAACAATGAAGCACACACTATGGTAGTGCTAAAGAAAATTATTATGAATCACTAAGCTTGCAAATTATAGAACACATCATATATTAGAAGGCACATAGGAAGGATATAAGACTCAGTCAAGAGTTTTTGAAAGATATTTAAAATATATTTAAAAGAATTGACTTGTTCATAAATATGCAAACACCAAAAGCATGTAAGAAGGTTTATGTGGTGACGAATAATGAATAACTATATTGCATTAGAATTCTATTTTTTAAGCTCTATCCAGTGATGGAAAACAAAGTAAAATGGAGAATAAGTCAAGTAGATGTTGGCATTAATAGATTCGACTTGTTTGTTCATTCGCCTTGCATATCTGAAATACATTCTTGTTATCTTTGACTAAAGGGACCTATTGTTCTATTTTGTTGAGTATTAAGTTTTAATGTTGTCACCCATTGAGATTATTTGTTTAGTCAATATTAAGAGTTGAGAAGTGTCATTTAGCATATCTTGTTTGTAGGTAGAAAAGTATCATATTTTTGTATAAATAAGGGAGAGGATTTCCTCATTTGAATGCACAATTCACTTGCATTATGTTGCTTTTATCTGAGATATTATTGTTTGAGTTGGGAGATTGTTTGTGAGGAAAGTTGAGAGAATTATTGTGAGAATTTCTATGAGTGGGTTTGGAGAATTGTTGAAGAGTCTTTAAATGAATCTTGGAGGGGATTGAGCTTGAAATTAAATTTGTTTCAATTGGGATTAGCGTTTAACAAGCATGTTAGTTCTACTCTCTTATGCTTTATATGCTTTGGAAAGATTGAATGTTGATGTTTGACTTTTGTTGTAAAATACAGTGATTTGTGAGAATAGGGAAAGATTGTATTTACTTCTATAGAATTTGACATAATCTTATTACACTTAATTCTTGTGTACCTTATTTGAGTGTTTGTACATACTCCATATTAAGGAGTGAAGACGTCATTAGTATTATATACTAGGA
>VDFB02093438.1:0-101911 GCA_007258455.2 Sequoia sempervirens
TTGTGGTACCTCAGATCATAAGGGATAAAGTTGATGAAGTTCTTTTCATGGTGATGTGATCCCAAGGTGACATTATGATTAATCTATCATTTCATCACTAGAATTTCACAGTTATAAGGTAATCAAGTCTTGAGATTGCAAGTTGTTACTACTGTCCAAATGTGTCCATCACAAATCAAATATACTTAACATTTTAACTCCCAAACTTTGAAATAAGTGTTAAATGTGACTATGGTCCACCAGTTACACAACCAAGGCCTCAAATGTATTCTCTAATTGTAATCAAATAAATTTTTCTCTTCATTCAAGTAAATAAACTTGAAGGAAACACCACCAAGTGGTTTATTGGACACCTGCATGACTAAAAATAGAAAAAAAATTACATTTAATTTCCACATGTCTAAGTGGTTAACGGGAGGGAGTGTGTACTACCAAGTTAAGTCATCATAAGTTTATGCTTTGGCAATAAAAAATGTTTAAGTCATCTTAAATCTTCCTATGTCTAATTGCTAGGAGACTTTTGGTATGTTTTAAGGTAGGATGAGTGGTTGCATCAATGTTCTAGTTCTCTATGACAAGATTTCAACATCTTCAAATAGTGAAAGTTAGTGCTCATAGTCATTTGAAACAACATTTTGATTATGTCTGATGGTAGGATTTGATAACTTAAAATATCTCTACTTCGAAACAAAATTATCTCTAACAACTCTAAGAGCTATAATGGGATGGCCACCATCATAGGAAAGATTCTTCATTCTCACTTTTAGGTGTTAAAATTTATCAATACCTTGATTGATGAAAGAGCCCAAAGAGCCTTTCTCCATGGTATCCAAGTACACATAGCAGCGGTCTTCTCTTATACTATTGGACATGATTTAAAGAACTTAGCTAGGAATTATTCATTTAACCTAAGGTTTTCTCATAATGCCATCATTGGAAAAGTATGATCAAATTCTTCTATTATGAAGAATTGGTCTATGTGCCTCTAGTAATCACTATAAATGTTTGTAAGGATAAAATGACTAATTGCATCACATAGGAGAGAATCAACTTTGAGTTCTTCAAAGATTATATTCCTCTATTCATAATTTTTAAGGGTTGTGTATGGAGGAGGTTATCACTACCAAGAAGGGAGTAGACCTTTCCTTGGATATGTTTGTGGTAGAGGTATTAAAGAAGAATTGTATGACTCTATTTCCATTCATTAGATCTTTCTTAGCCTAGCATATACTTGGGCTAAGTCTACAATTGCTTTAGACTCAAGCGATGAAGGCTATGTGTGATGAAATCCTAGACCTCAACCAAGATGTGGGTAGATTATGGGATTTTTTCCAAGACCTGAGGCTAGTCAATAAAAATGTGAAAGACTAAGCTATTTTATTTTTTGTCTTATCTTATACCATTTTATGAGAATGGGGGTGCCAATGTACTAGAAAATCTTTGGAAACTAGGCATGAAAATTGCAGGTTAAAGAGAATAGGGGTGCCAAACTTAAGTACTCATTGTCCCTTGGTCGTCGATTTTCCTTGAGTGCCCTCAACCTCATCCTTGGTGCTAGTATTGACCTTGTTTTCACTCCTCCAAGCTCTTCCTCGGTGCTGATATTGACCTTTTGTTCACTCCTCCAAACTCTTTGTCGACACTAGTATTGACCTTGTTTTAACTTCAAACTCTTCCTCGGCACTGGAATTAACCTTGTTTTCAGTACTCCAAACTCTTCCTTGACGCTGGTATTGACCTTTCACTTCTCCAATTTGACAAGCTACAACCTAGTTTCGTTAGGTTTTAGAGTATGTTAATTAAATTGAAAATTATGGAGCCATTTAGCTAGGTTTCAATATTCTACAATATTGTTAAGTATATATTAGCTATATTTTACATAATAAATAATATAATTATTCAACTTATTATAATTATATATTATATTCTTTAACAAAATTATTAAATACATATAAAATTATTATAATTAATAATTAATAATAAGTATATTTTTATATAATACAAAATAAAATTAATATAATATATATTTAATATAATAGTAATATATATTAATATAATATTAATATGAGAGAGAGAAACTAAATTTTGATTGGTTGTTTCATGTCAACAATCCAAGGATGGCATGTGTCCTTGGGGAGTTATGCTCAAGGTAGGATGCCATTTGATTAAAGATATGATAATTCTCCTTGAAGACCTCTTCAATGTACCCATTGCACACTTAAGGAGACAAAGATAAATATAGGGAAGAAAATATAGAGAGAGAGGGAGATAATGACAAACATACAAATAGAAATGGAAACAAGGAGATAGAGAGAGGTAGAGAGATAAAGAGATAAGGATGAATAGATAGAGATATAGGGAGGGTGATTGATATATCTCTCCCTGTCACTCTCTATCTCTCCCACTAGCTATGTCACTCCCTCTTCCCCCCTCTATCTATTGAGCTATCTCTCCCTCCCCCTTCTCTCTCATTCACTCCATTTATCCCTCCATCTCTCCTACTCTATATCTCTATCTCTATTTCTCTTTTTATCTCCTTCTCACTTCTCTCTCTATCTCTTTCTATCCATATCTTTCTCTACCTCTATCACGATCTCTCTATCTCTTTCACCACCCCCCTCTATCTCTCTATATCACCCCCTTTCTATGTCTCTCCCTCTCGCTCTATATATATTGAGCTATCTCTCCCTCTCTCCCCTATGTTCTTCTCTCTCTCCCTTTCTACATATCACTCTCCCTCTCCCCCTCTTCTTTCTCTCCCTCTTCTACCTATCTATCTCCCTCTCTTCTCTCTTTTCCTCTTCAAACTATCTCTCCCTCTTTCCCCCTCTTCTTTATCTCTCCTCCTCTACATATCTATATCCTTTTATCTCCCTCCCCCTCTCTATCTCCCCCTCTCTATCTCTCACCATCTCTCCCTCCCTATCCTCCCTATCCATCGACTCTCTATCTCCACCTCTCTTCCTTTCTCTCCCATATATCTCCATCTCTCTTTCTCTTCCCATATATCGCTATCTCTCTCTCTTTCTCTCCCCATCTATCTCATATATTAACTAAAAAGCCATGCAAGCATACAATAGTATATATTGGTAAAACTATAATAGTGTTTTATTAAACTATAAGTAACACTTATCTTTCTAATCTCAAGCCTTATAAAAGTAGTGTTTTATTAAACTATAAGTAGATTATTGTCACCACTCTTCATTCAACATGAAATGCCAAATGTAGCAATTGTTTTGTTGCTTTTGTCAAGTTTCATTAACCAATATATTTACTAGGTTGAATAAAGTTGTGTTATGACCCTTCGTCTCGTTAAAATAATTAGACAATATTAGCGAGATCAGGAAGGGGAGAAAACTAAACTCCTTCAAAATAGGGGTAGTTGTGGGTTTGTTGATTTTCTTTGCATACTATATACTTAGTTCCTCTAGGATAAATAAGTCACTTTAGATCATTTTATTAGTTGTGTATCCTAACTAATATAGAGTAAGCTTTTTCATTTTAATTGACTACTACATAATAGTTTATGTGTTGAAATAATTGTTTCCATTCTTTGTAGTTTTTACATTGGAATACAAATCATATTTAATTTCATGCCAATATACTTATTTCATAAAAATATTTGTTTGAAATAAGTGCTTCATAAACCATCTAATCAAATTATAACCTATCAAAAATGCAATAGGAGTTTTCTAAAGAAAAGAACACTTGACCTAATCATAAGTGTATGGCCTTCGCAGAAAGGAGTGATCCACCTTAGCAATAACAACTACTTGATTTAGACCTAGTAGGTTCAACTCAACCAACCTATCAACATGCCTTTAAGAGGCTTCCAACAAGTTTAGAATGACCAATTTAAAAAATCCAAACAACTCTCAAAGCCTGATAAAGAACAAAAGTTAGATTTCACACTTTGACTCCTTGAATCCTTGTAACAGTGCAAACCTAGTTTTTGCCCAATAACTCAAAACTTTCCCAAAACACCAAAGAAACCCTTGATGGTTTTAGACACCCATTTTGGAGTTATTAAACATACTTCAAGGGCAAATACAAGTGATTTTGCAAATTTTACAGTGATTTTGCACTCATTGATTCCCTAAAGAAAACCTTATCTTGAGTATAATCCATCATAGTCACATATGATCACATCATTCTTGACCATTTGATATCATGAAGAACCTCCAAAATCTAGTATTCAAATAACCCATATTGGTAAGAATTTGTGCAAGTATCTCCAATACATAAATCATTATATTCTCATTTTTAGCATATCGGCGAAAGAACTGAAATGTCACATCGATTGTATTACATAGGAAGATACACATTGAGATGAAATAGTCCACGGTCTCACCGATAAAGATTTTCATCAGAAAGAAAAGTTCCATCGAGGTGAAATGAAAAGGTCATACTGAGCATATAGGTCTCACCGATGAAGTTCCATCGAAAAGAAACCTCTTGTCTCACCGATCAAAGCATAAGGAGTTGTATCGAAAGGAGTCTTGGCGACATGAGATCGAAGGAATAATCATCGGGGAGACTTATAACATTGGGTAAATTATTGAATGTCTTAGCGATACACCATGTCTTGCCAATGAAGACACAAATAGATCAAGATAGTCGTCGGGGTGACTCTTGGCGACATTTATATGAATCAGATGGATAGATTATGTGATATTGGCATAATGTCTCCTCAACCAAAAGAATGTTTAATGAACATTAGTCAAGCCTGAATAAAATGATCGCCCAAATTTTGAATTTCCTTTTCGATAGAACATTTGATGTGACAGTGGCTAGATTCGAAGACCACCTATGCTCGTGTTCAAAGCTGGGATTACTAAAGAAGAAATATCGGGGAGATTGGCTTATGGTCTCATTGATGAAGGGAATCTATCAGCAAGACAAGTCATCAGTGTGACATTGGATCTGTCTTACCGATGGAAGTCATCAGAAAGACATGGACTATCGGAGTGAGTTTTCTATCCTGTGCCGATGATTGATCTCTCACCGATGGGTTGGCTTCGGTGGTCATTGCCAAGAGTCTTCGTGATGACATGGTGTAGTTCTATTTAAAACTCCCATAGAGGTCAAATCAGTGTGACATTAGATATGTCTTGCCGACAAAAGTCATTGGCAATACATGGACTATCAGAGTGAGTTTTCTATCCTATGCTGATGATTGATCTCTCACTGATGGGTTGGCTTCGATGGTCATCGCCAAGAGTCTCCGCGATGACATGGTGTAGGTCTATTTAAAACTCCTGAAGAGGTTAGATCGGTGTGACATTGGATTTGTCTTGCCGACAAAAGTCATCAGCAAGACATGGACTATCAGAGTGAGTTTTCTATCCTATGCTAATGATTGATCTCTGACTGATGGGTTGGCTTCAATGGTCATCACCAAGAGTCTCCGCGATGACATGGTGTAGGTCTATTTAAAACTCCTGAAGAGGTTAGATCGGTGTGATATTGGATCTGTCTTGCCGATGGAAGTCATCGGCAAGACATGAACTATTAGAGTGAGTTTTCTATCCTATGCCAATGATTGATCTCTCATCGATGGGTTGGAGAGACATGGGCCATCGGTGTAAATCCTGAATATTCACCCGACCCGCTAAGTTACACTGATAGGAGGATATTGGCAAGAGTTATGGCAACATATTCAAGACCAAAAGAAAAGTTATCGGCAAGACTTATAACATTGGAGGAACCACTTAATGTGTTAGCGATACTAAAAGTCAGGCCGAAGAAGAAATAAATGAACCAAAATAATTGTCGAGGTCACTCTTGGCGATGTATAAGAGACAAATGTTAACATCAGTCAGATGTGTAGAGTGTTACTCGATCAGCAGAGTATTCAATGAATGTTGGTTGGGGTCTAATGTATAGATCGACTAAAGTTTGAAGGTGTCTTACTGACTAGTTCATTTGATGTGACAGTAAGGAATTCAAAAATTTGTTACATTCATGTCTGGAGTTAAAACATTAATGGCGCCACGGAGTACAGGTAATTTCATAAATTGAAAGGAAATCATTGCAAAATGAATATTATTGTGAATTGGTAACAAAGGAAACGAGGAGACAAACAAAGGGCCAGAGAATTGTTTCAGTTGAAAGAACACAATCAAAACTAGTAATTCCTTTGCATTTTAAATTTTTCATTTTTGCAATTTTAAGTGAGTAATATGGAAGGCACTAGCTCGGGGAAGTTGAAAGGTAGAAAACAAAGTGAGAGCAGTCACCCTAAGAGTAAGAAGCAAAAAGTTGAGTCTGGAATTGAGCCGGAGGGTGTTGAACGAAAGTTGAATCAAGATTTAATTGACCAATTTCCTGGCTCTGGGTCCATAGGTAGGCACTCCGTGCAATTGAGGGTGGAAGTGGATAAATTGGATGACAAGTGCAAGCACATAGGAGATATTTGGACCCCAATAAGAGGCTATGAATTGTTTAGATTCCACTTTTAGCGAAGAGATCGTTTTGAGCCAGTTTGTAATCTGTGGCATCTAAATTTGGGAAAAATGGTTTTCCCTAATGTGTTTGTCAATATAGCACTGGTAAAATTGTTGTCCACCCACTATGACTCAAAACTTAAGGCCATATGCATACCATCTAGGAAATTGTTCGTATACATATCAGAGGCTTCAATATGTGAGGTTTTTAAGTTGGAAGGGTGGTGTAATGAGAAAATTGTTAATGAAGAGTTGGAAAAGGAGTTTTCGAGAATGGACACCACTTACAAGGGTTGGAGGTTTCCCTTACATAGAATTAAACAAGATGGTAAAACTGTCCCACTTGATGATGGCAATGGGCCTCCATTCCATGTGGACTTATTCAAGCCCTATATGAGATATACCTATTTCTCGGTAGGACAAGTGTTGGGTATGGAAGTTCTTGAGTATATGTCCATTGTTCCCATGGTAATTGCAGCTGACATTCAATGTCATAATTCTAGGTTATTCGACTATGCTTCATTTTTCTCCAAGGAGCTTGACTTAGCATTGGTGGCAATCTAGAATAAATCCCATGTTTTGCACCTTGGGCATTATCCTCTTTTAATGCATCTAGTATTGTACTTTAGACAAGAGTTAGGGATTTGGCTAGAAAAGTTGAAGGTTTCACAGTTTGATAAAGAGGGAAAATTGTTACCCATTTAATTGTGGACTACCATTTGGGATAGTAGGTTTGCTAATTCCAGTTTCCTATATTTTGTAAAGCCAGTATATGAATTCTATAGTCATCCTTGTGTGCACTCATTGTCTGATGAAATAAAATGCTTCCTTAGACCTAAGGAATTTAATGGACCAATTGATCACAATTGGGGAGACTGGTATTGCTTGGAAGATGCTACTATGGTAAGGGTGTTTGCTTTTGAGGATTCTCCATTCATTTTTCCTAAAACAGTCCTAGATAGGATTGCATATTTGGAAATTGTAAGACAAATGGATTTTTCTAGTTTCATAAATTTTGGTTCATTCGAAAAAAATGCATTTATGCCTAGTACTTTGTGCTTTGGTGATTTTATTGTGCTTGCAAAGGAAGGATATGATTTGATCCTTGACAAATTAATGTAGTATAATATGAATAAGGGTCCACCAAGAGAAGGTTTTGATCTAGAGGGATATATCAATTCTACCAAACAAAGGATAAACTTTGGACGATATGATCATGTGCCTTATTAGTTTGATGACATGATTAGAAATTTGGAGGCAGAGGAAGCAGAGAGAGTGGTGGAGGAATAGAACCAAGGGTTTCCAGATGCAGGGTTCCCTTTTTCTGGAGATGAGGAAATTGGAGAAGATATGCCACGAGACCTACCTAGTAGGATTTCCAGATTAAAAACTCAAGATTAGAACTACCCTCCTAGAGAACTAAGTGTTGAAGAGAGCCAAGATATAGACACCAAACAGATGTCATATAGGTCATTTGTAGCAGACAATGAATTTGTGAATTCTTTAGAATTCAGATCTTTCTTGTATAAGAAAAAGGGCAAGGAGATAAGGGAGACAGTTGATAATATTACACCAAGAAATGAGGAGCAACTACTAAATAATTTGAAATTAACTGTGGATAGAGAAATGGCTAATATGGCCCTCAACAAAGGAAGGAAAATGTTAGAGGATGCTAGAGTTATGATCTTTCTAGGGCTTGATTTGAATTCTGCATTGGTGTTTGATAGCTTCTTAAAGGATAATAGTGTCAAACACAAGCTTAGTCCGGAGGGGTTGACAAAAATATATGCTGGATCCAAATATAACCTAGATGAAGGATCACTCATGATATGGGCCTTGTATCCACCTCATAGAAATTCAATGGTGATTGATACTGAGAAAGCATTTGGACATGTCATGACTCTGAAGGTTGGAGAGGTAGATCCTGTGGTGACTATAGACATTGGGATTAATGTGGCAAAACTGAATAATGCCCAAATACAAATGTTGATAAAAGAAAAGGAAATGTACAAAATGAATAATGAAAGGATCATGAGAGAAAATGATCATTTGAAGGAAATGCTAGGAGTCACAATAGGACCTCCTAAACTAATAACACATGGTGAAAGCTCACATGAGGTAAAAGATCATTGGGAGGAGTCAACTGCATATTCACAAGGTAAATATGATACACTCGTTGCAATAATCAGAAAAAGGCAGGCCAACTTAACGATTTGGTTGAATAAGCTATGTGGAGCATATTCAAAGAACCATGTTACAGGATTGGAACACAAGAGAATTGATGGAAGGATTGAAGAAAAGTTCTGAGAATTAAATGAAAGAGATGTTCCTGACAGTGTGGCCATTGGTATGGGTAACCAAATTATAAAGAGACACATGGATTATTATGAGGAACTGCGAGAAGATGCAAAGGGGTTAGTTGATGTTACGAATATGGGACTACCTACACTATTTGAAGATGGCAAAAATTTGAAAGAGAAAGCCAAGTGGATCAAAGAATGTGAATTGATGCTACAAGGAATTATGGAAAATGCTACAGGGAAGGATTCGACATTGGACAAGAGCTGCGAGCACAACGAAAGGATGATAAAGGTGGAAATATCATCCAAGAACACATTAGGAGTTGCCAATACTCATGAATGGAAGGATTATCTAGATCATTTATCAAATGTTCATCTATGGCTAAATAGAGCCTAATATCTTGTTTTAATTAGTTGAGTAAAATAGAACATTTGTGAAGGGACGTGTCCCTTCCAAGTTTTGATGTATTTATATCTGTTCCATAGTAATGCAACAGATATAGGCGTTAGGAGATATTCAGTAGATAGCATTCTAGCAAAATGCTTTCATATACAGAGACTCAGATGCATGTATTTTGATGGAGTAAATGAGGATATCTAAGTTATGGATTAAGATTTTGGTATCAGTTGTTTGTTAAATTTATGCAGTTATTTGATTGTCTCCATTTTGATGCTTCTCTATTTCTTAAATTGATATAACAAGTTTATACTCAGTTTATCATTGTACATTTGCTATATGTGTGTGATCTGGTTATTCGGTTCTCTCAAGTAGGGATTAAAATATTTTAATCAATCACAACAATTGGGAAGTGTTAGTTGGATTAATAAGAAGAATCACATAACTAGAATTTCCATTCTATCTCAAGAAGAGTTTGTCAATTATTCACTTGCACATTTACACAAGTTGTAAGCAATTTTTGTGCCTGACAGTTTGAATTATTGCCATTATTGAAATCCACATTTGCAGATATTCATTAGACTCCATATACCCAATAAGGCATTGGTCTCCCCTTGTATTCTTTTATAATTTTCATTATTCTTATTTATTTTACACTTACATTTACAAATACACATACATATGCATTTATTGTTTTCATTTATTTCTCATGTAGTTTAATAGTTTGGTCGATTTCATATTATATGTGTTGAAGACTTTAGAATTTCAATTACATTAATTTATGGATATGTTGTATCTATAACACTACAAGACCATATGCTCTTTGCATTTACACTCGCATTTAGAAATACACATTTATATACATAAATATAGATTTCTTTAATGATATGTTGCATTTATTGTTCTAGGAGAGCATCCAGTAATTGCATTTACATTTACATTTAAAAATACAAATACATACATACATACATATTTATGTATCCTACGCCCTATTCATGCATCCTACAATTACAACAGTATCCATGGGACCTCTTACACAAGCTATAGTAATCACAAAAAGTGTAAG
Organism: Sequoia sempervirens; assembly: GCA_007258455.2. Classification (NCBI taxonomy): domain Eukaryota; kingdom Viridiplantae; phylum Streptophyta; class Pinopsida; order Cupressales; family Cupressaceae; genus Sequoia; species Sequoia sempervirens. The sequence goes on from VDFB02093438.1 coordinate 10,210, forward strand.
AGCCCCTTTATATCATGTTTGGACTACAAAACCCTCAAAAATAGGGTAACCGGGCTGTATGCAAAGAAATGAAGCTTTCTAACTTAAATCAATGCCTTAAGCCCTCAAATCAAATTCAAATCAAAGCTAACACATATCTTCATGACATGGAATTTATTTCACATCAAAATATGGCTGCATGTGACCGTACAGTGCTGTATAACATGAAAAATATATAAATTTTGAAGAAAAACATAGATTTTTGAATGTCAAGAGCTTGTATTTTAAATCCTCAACCATCAACAACCATTACAATGATCACTTTATTTTAAAGGCCTTTACACCTCAATCGCTAAACAACCACCTCTACAACTCACTTTTTAATCTCTTATGATCACATGAAACATAAAATGCACTAATTTCAAGGTTGTTAACATCACTATTGAAATGTTTTAATTTTTGACCTTTCAAACATTAAAAAGTATGTCATTAAATTAATTATGTAATGGCATAAAAATTAAAAACATCATGAATTAATTCCGTAACCACATAAGTCAAATATAATTCTATCCAAATAGATAATATAATCGCATAACTCATACATTTCAATGTCATTGATCTTCTTCTTCATCCAACTCTTTGTCTATATCATTTGATCCAGATTCGACATTGTAAGGATTGGTTATATCATCATCATCGTCATTGATATTAGTTTTGATAATGTCATCATCCACACGGATATCATCCTCATGAACATTAACTCCTACATCATCATGATCTAGTTCCTCCTCTTCGACATCTTCGTCAGGGACATCATCAACTAAATGTTGATCTTGATCATCATCTACATCATCTTCTACATCTTTGGTATCTTCTTCTTCCACCACATTATACTTTACCGGCCTTCCTCTTAGATCATGTCTAACAAAAAATGACCAACCTGGTTTACCTAGAACCTCTGAGTAAAATACCTGCTCACATTGGCTTGGAAGAACATAAGACTCATTTTCAACTTGCTCGATCAACCTTGTATTAACCATGGTAAATCCATTATCATGTTCAATAACAGTTCTCTCAGGATCTTTTTCATTAAATCGTAGCCTGTACCATAGGACAATGAACAAAATTAATCTAAAGGACTTAAAGTCACACTTAATTATATCATCCAAAATCCCATAGTATCAATTTTTTGAGACTTCTGGATGTACATCACTTCCAGATGAAACATTAGTCACTTGAAAGACTACATTTATAGCAGAATCACAAGTTTTCTTCTTGTTATCTAATTTTTTTATTCAAAATTTACGACCATTGCACCACATAGCCTTGTGGTGTTTCACCTGCAATATGTCAAACATGTAAAAATTATTGCAATATTGTCAATTGATAAACATATTTATTCTTGGCTGAATGTATGCAAAGAAAAAAATATCAACATATATATACATCAATATAATTGAAAATAATTAAATAATATGGGTGATTAATATATTTATACGTACCTGCTTATCTCTTAAACCATATGCTAAATCAATTTCCCTTTGTGTAACATTGGAATCTCCATTACAATGAGCTTCTTTAACCAATGAAGCCACACCTTCCCATGTTAATGCGCGACCAAATTGTTGACATCATTCAATCCATACCGTCATCCAATCAAGATTGTTTGCGACGTACAAATGAAGTGCATCCCACTCTCAGCTAACTGTATCAAAAAAAATTGAAATTCACAAATGACGTATAATTATTTAAATACTACGGTATACGACCTTAATTTATAATTGATGCATATTGAAGATTAATAATTAAATAAGTACAATATACATAAAAAACCATATGTAAAATGTATTCCAATTAATCTCCATGACCATCTTATAATTACCTCACTTTCCTCAATCTACCTTTCCCCATCAAGTACTCCCCTTCGAATTTGTTAATGGATTTGGGATCCCAAATGCGATCTACATAGATCTTTGCTGCAAACTTAGGAAGATATTCACTAATGTACACCATGGTCTAGTATACCATTTATCCCTCCACCATAGAACCCTCAAGATGTGCTCTTTGTCTAACCAAAGCCTTCAAAAAATTTAAGTGTCTCTTAACCATCCACATTGACCTTGTGTGTACAAGTCCACACAATTCAATCTCCTCAACCTGGTGTATGAGGTAGTATTCTTGTGCATTGAAAAATGTTGAAGGTAGACACTTTTTCATTTCACACATTAGACAAGGAATTTTTCTCTTCCAATAATTTATATCTTCTGTATGAATTTCTTTAGATGACAGCTATCTACAAGTGATTCAAGGTGCAAATATATTAACGAGATTTAACAAAAATATACAGTATATTACATAACAAGTAAAAAAAATGGAAATTATAAGATCTATACAACGAATTGAACAAATATCGCTACTTACCTCATGTATTTTCCAAGATCATATATAAATTGTTTGACATTGTTGTCGAAGTTGTCTGGGAAAGATAGAGGTAGAACATACTACAACAATTATAAAATTATCTTTTCATTATTTTTCCAAAAGTAGTAAACATAATACACTGAAAAGTACATGCATTATACAAGTGTATATCATATACTAGAATAATTACCTTAATAAAGGTATGCCAATCATGCGTTTTCATCCCTGACCCAAATTCACCTTTCTTTGTTATGATATTGTTTATGTTCGCAGCAAATCCTGTGGGAAATCAAATTTTTCGTATGAATTTCTTTTATAGCATTGCTTTGTTGCTCCGTTAATAACCAAGGAAGGGTACTAATATTAATTTGGTCTCCATCACTATTTAATTGAATGAAAATTTTCATTACATGATTGGCTTCCTAAATGTCACTACAAATTTTGACAATTTTTTCTTTGTCATGCCTTCCATCCAATATTTTCCATAACGTTTCTGTTATATTCTTTCTGATATGCATTGTATCAAATAAATACAAAATTTGTAGCTGCTCATAGTAGGGAAACCTACTAAATTGTCTGGGATAACTTTTTAGTCCCTATGGAAGCCGACCATTAATGCCTTGACGACCTTCATGAAGCATATAAGTTAAACAAATTAACAATGATAATCATTGTCAATTATACCATGAGTAAACACAACACTATAAAAATATAAATTCAAAAAATATCATATATGATAGATAAACAATTTGATCCGATGTATAACCTTGATGATTAATTCTATTATATTCCAACTTCCATAGGCGAGGTGTCATTCTTCGTGGTTTTGATGTAGTCTCTTCTTTCCCATTGAAAAGATATTTTTTCAGTAGTTCAATACTTATGATTTCTATGGAGGAAGTGCCTATACTCATCAAACACCTGCTTTCCTAAACTTGTTGAACATTGAGATTTCATTTTTGGACCACAAATTAGACATACAAATTTTCCCTTTGTTTGAAGACCTACAAGATCATATATAATTGGATTAAATATTTCAATTTTTATAATTATATATAATGAATAGATTATTTAAAAAATAGAATAATGGGAATATAACAAAGAATCTTGTGAGGCACATTTTTTGTTAGTTGATCTATTCGATATCTACTGATATGACATTCCCAACATTCTGTTGCAAATTCATGTTGTTTATGATATATAATATGATCATTGGGACATGCATCTATTGCTTGATACTCCATTCTGATATCTTTCATAATTCCATATAAATCTCAGTATGAGTGAGGTAAAATATTTGATGGTGGTAACAAAAATTCACTAATCAATCTACAATTTTTTTTTTTGTTAATATAAAGAATATTAATGGTACATATTTCATCCTTTATTTACTAGTGATGAACTAACAACAATTAAAATAGATGAAAAAAGATGACATACATGACATACCTTAACATCCATGAGATTGCTATGTTTGATAAACCATTCATAACCTTCAAGTTCAACAACAACAATACAACAGAGAGAAGAGTTGTTTGGGAGCCTTCATAAAGGGGCTCACATGCCTTCTCAAGTACAGGTAAATCATGAACATCATCAAATTCATCTCAATCATCATGATCAGCTCTGCCACTAAATGTGTCATGGATCAATGTATTTGTACCATCATCTTCAACTGTGTTTTCTGGCACATGATCATCTTCTTCCATAGGATCATTAAATTCATCTTCGATATTCACAGCTCCATGTTCTTCCACTTGCAAAACCACATTCTCTAGGCCATGATAATCCATATCATGTGCCCTAGGGTGCCCCACCTTTATAATAATGATAGACACAAATAAACCATGATCATGATCAAGTGATTTTTTTTATATATATAAAATGTTAAAACGATATAAATATTTACAAATTCAATCAATATAAACACATATAATGAACAACTTACCAATGGATGATAATCATTACCCCATTCAACGTGACCATGCTTCCTACAATGTTTCTCAGTTGTTGTGATTAAATTCGTCTCGTCTTTAAGCCCTTGCAATTATTGCAAGGACAATAACATTTCCCATCACCCTTTCTTTTCAATCTAGCTCACAATCTATCAAGTGTCTCTTCATTTTGTTCTGGACTAATATTATCTGACATGATTTTTCTTTACCAAGCTTGAATATTTAGATCTTCAATAAATATCAAACTCACACTCCAATAATTTGTATTCATAGACAGGTAACAAAATCTAATAATTCTGATATTTTACACCAAAAAAATTCGGCATGCAACCACCCCTACAAAAGAGAAGATAGTCTGAAGTTAATGACCCCAAAAAACACTTTATAATGCTAATTCCAAAACTTATTAAATTTTGATTTTACTATGATTTCCAACCGTTAGATTCCTAAAATCAGAATATTGAACTTGCACAACAAAATCTGAAAATGCAACTTTGAAAATGCACAAGTCTAAAAATGAAATATGATGAAATGTTGCTTTAAAATATGATTTTCAAACTTGGAAGTACAAATTTGACTTCACAAATGAATTATGGGAAAGGACAATGACTACCCTCAACCTGGCGATAGCTTCTTGAATTTTTTTTGATTTTTCCCAAGAAAATCGTCCTTAGTTCTCCACAAACTGTCGTAAGTATAGCAAATTCGCAAGCAAAGAAATTTCATAAGTATCGCAAAATGTTGTCGCAATAAATAGTTGAGCTCACTTTTTATTTAAGTTGGTCTCAATTTTGACTTCACATGTTTGTCAAAATTTTGACAAAAACTCTTTGTCACAATTTTGATGAAAAAACAGGTTCATCAAAATTTCGACGAACGTCGGGGATAAAATTAAAAAAAATTGAAAATTACAAATTAAATATCACTAGTACCCGACAATACATCTAATTATCCATCTTTCATCAGAAATTTTCATCGGATTTTGTAGTCAAATGAGTTAGTGATATCAGATAGCTGAAATCTTGGGTGAGAATGCTTTTCATTTAAGCACCCTAACAGGAGAACCTGTTCCATTGCCTGTCAATGGTCAGTTTCTCAAGCACTACTTTGGCCCATGAAGGTCTGGTTTTCTATTGGTTGTATATATGTAATTAATTTTCCTTTGTTTAGGTGTGTTGTTTGTTTGTTTGTTTGTTTTCCCTTTGTTTTCTTTATGTTGCTTTGTTTTGTTTTGTCTTGGTTTTTGGGGACCTTCATTTTCTCCATTTTGGAATGAGGGGGTTGTTATTCAAAATATACTATAGGCACTAGGAGAGAAATTGGTTTAGTTATTTTCAGGTATCTTTGTTGAAATATTTCATTCTAAACTTGTGTCTTATGATCATTTTAAACAATGGTTTGAAAAGATATTAAAAATAAGGTATATTGTAAACAATCTTATGAACCATGATTGGAATCTATCACAAAATAGATAAAAAATTTGTCTATGTAACATGCCTATTTGTCTCAGGGTGGCTATATCTTTGATTCAAGTGAAAAATCTAATTCCCACTGTCATGAAGTCCACTGTAGTTATCAACCCACATTACAAATTAATTATATCTGAGTATTGAGGAAAGTTAATAAAGAATTCCTATAAGCGAAACCTATAAAAAGAAAGAGAAAAGAGAACCAGTGAAAGAAGGAAAACATAATATCAAATGGGTGATTCAAGTATCTCTATCAGGGCTATGGACACCTGTCTGGTAGTAGAGCAATACTTTGAGAGAATTAGAGGTATCTTCGTCGGGGCTATGAATGCCTGACTGGCAGCGGAGCAATGCCCAGGATTTCATTGCATTATAGTTACATGACTCAACATATGTAGCTTGAATCTTAGGTATAGTCGTTCAGGGGTAAAGAAAGTTTTTATGAAGAAAGATGCACCATATATGCACACACTCAGATTCAAAGTAGTTCATGTTGATTTACATATGAGATTCCAACTCAACCTTCCTCAATATATTTGATCTTACCTGAGTTAGCATGTTTATAAACCAGAGGTTCTAGGTGACTGAATTCTTCAGTGTCTTGAAAATGGGTAAACTATTTTCCCAACCGAGTCACCATTTGTTATGCCTTGCATAACCACCCCATTTTGTTTTGGTAAAAATGGGTCCCCCTTGTTTTTGTTTGTCTTTGGCCTTTTGTTTGGGTCTTAGGAGTTGTTTTTTTCCTCCTAAGTCCTTGTTCCTTTTTCTCTAGCAGAAGCGGATCCGGGATGGAAACCGAACTCGGCACTTTGTAAAAGTTCCAAGTTCGGGTTTGGATCCAGTTTTGGCCCTACCCTTGCCTTGTCATTTTTCTTTGTGTTTTTGGTTTGTCTCATGCTCTTTGGTCTATTCTCCCTTGAGTTGTCTTTTGTTTGCTTGTGTTTTGTTTTTTGTTCTGGTAGAAGCGGAATGAGAAATGGAAATGAAATTGGAACTTTGAAAAAGTTTTAGATTCAGTTTTCGTTCTAATCCTGCTCCCACTCGTTTGCTCTATGTTTTTGTCTTCATTGGTGTCTTGGTCGGGTTTGGTTTTTGTTCCGGTCCTGTTTCCTATCGTTTCTTTTGTCGTTGTCTTTGTGTCAGTGTTTTTTCCCTTTGTCGGGAGCGGAAGCGAGATCGAATCCGAACTTGGAACTTTGTAAAAGTTCCATATCCAATTTTGGTTCCATTTCTACTCCCATTTCCTTTCGTTGTCTTGTCCCTGCCGCGAGACCAAAACCGGCTTTGGAGTTGGATAAGAGACTTGGGTAAAGTTTCTTGTTTTGTTCTGGCTCTGTGTCCGCGTCCACCCTACCTTTGATTTCCACATTGGTTGATTACTCATTTATGTTTCTAGTTCCGCTCCCGATCAACCACATTTATTGCATTAATTTCAGCCTCCTCACATGCACGAAATATTTTTAAAACCTTAATCAAGGTTAACTAGCTCATTATCTTTATTGTCTAAGTTATTTTAGTGAACTTGAGCTAGGGTAACTTTGAGAGGAGCATGATTTTATTTCGGAGGCACATTGGTGAGTGGATTCTTATCGAGTTTCAACCTTTCTTGTTGTCATTTTGAGGTAGGTTCATTTTCCCATTTTTTTGGTGTTTTCGCTTTCCCGTTCTAGTTGTTTTCATTTTCTTGTTTGTGGTGCTCTTGCACGTTCATAGGACCTTTCTTGTGGATCTTCGCTTGTTTCCTTGTGTGTTTTTGGTTTCATTTTTTTCCTTTTCCATTTTCTGTTTTGCTTTTTTTGCCTTTCCATTTGTTTCTTTTATCGTTCTGCTGTCGTTTTCGTGGCGCGTCTATTCTGTCGTGCCCTAGTTTTTAACTAGGTTTTTGTTTGGTGGGATCTTCTATGCTTTAAATGATTTTAAATATGTTTGGTGACCCCTTTCATCTTATTCCCATGTCAATTCAGTTATTTTCATGTCGAGCCCCTAAAGTTCAAATTTGGTCTTTATCCTGTTAAAGGGTGAGGTTAAGCCCCTTTATTTGAAGTTTCCTTATGATTCCATGTGAACCAAAGTCTTAAGCTCATGTGACCACATCTTTAAGAAATCGCTTTGTTTTGAATGGTAAACTATCAAAAATGGACTCGAGAACGAACTTGTCCCATAGGTGTTTGCATAGGAGTTCCTTCCCAAAATTATCTCACTTCCGATGACCATTGACTCTAATCTTCACCCTTTCCCTTTGGCAGAAGTGGAACTAGAGTAGGGAAAAAACTTGGAACTATTGATTGGTTTCAAGTCTTATTTTCGTTCCAATCCTGGTTCCGGTCTGGTTCCAGTTCCATTCCCGATCCCGCCTATGTTAAATGGTTTCCTGTTCCTGATTCTTCTTTGAATCCACTTCTGGTGGATATTAATTTGACTAAGTATGGAGAGTTATCTTGAGGGAATAGAGAGTGATATGAGAGGTATTGGATGATGTGATGATTTTCATGCCTTTGTTCATCTAATCCAAGGTTGTATTGTAGGAATGGAGGATGTCAGGAGCATCAGAGGAGGCTTCTCAAAGAAGCCAACCTACAGAGAGTTCAACAAAAGCAACCAATCCCAAAAAGATAAAAGTGGAACAACTCCCCTACACCTTGAGATATAAGCACCAAAGTCCCACCATTATAGCTAGCAAGGTAGATTTAGATTGGGAAGAAATCATAGATACAAATTTGGGATCATTCAATTATGAGGAGTTGCTTGAAGAAACATTCAGTGAGGAGGTAACAGGGAGGATAGAAAGAATTGTTCAATCTGGATTAGCACATGTTGCCCTCTTTCCTCTATTAGTCCAGTGTCCAGAACTAATACTTACTGTAGCTAGAGCTTACGATCCCACCACCAAACAGTGTGTGGACTTGCAAGGGAATACCATCATTGATCTTATATGGGTGAAATCACATTACTGTGTTTCACTTTTTTCCCAAGATGGACATTTACATCAATATTTTTAATTGAATCTTCATCTTCTGAGACCTATAGTAGCTAAACCATAAAGAATTTGAAGATGATGTGAACTAGCGATTTGTGGAAATTTGTGTGTAGATACTATTTTTTTTTTAAAAAAAATTTCTGAAATAAATCATGAATCTTTCAACATCTCCTTTAATAGCTGGTTTTAGACAGAAAACAACATTTTCAGAAAGCAACGTTTGTGTTGTACAACATAACCTTTTTTTATAAAGGATTAATTTCTAAGTTTTGGAATATAGATTCTCAACATCAATATCTATGGAAAGGATATTTTTTCATAATTTTTTGTTGCATATTTTTAAAAAAATTAATTTTTGAAGTCACTGTAACTATAATTTGGATATACATGTGTTTCGTACAACATAACTTTTTGTGTATATATTGAAATCCAATTTTTATTTTTTGGGTGAAACAAGGAAATCAATATCTAGGGAATGGGTATTTTTTAAAAAAAAATTACAATGGTTTACTATTTTTCCACCTCTGCACAACAAAGAGCTTGATGTTCATTGAGAAACCTATGTTTAGTAAAAATTGAAAATTAAATACATGATAAAATGAAAATATATCAAACCTATACTTGTTGGAAAGCTAGTTTCAAGGGCTACAATCTTGAAAAATATAGTTTTTAAATGATATTTAATCCCTCAAAAGGTAAAGAAAATGTGGTTTTTTGCCAACATTTTGATAGCTATGAAGGATAATCCATTGTGGGTATGATTTAATACTATAGGGGTTTTATCCAAGGGGGTTTGATCTAAGGGGGTATTATCTATCCATCTTCAATTAAAACCCTTTAGATGGAGCCTCTCAAGACTTAAATAATTAGTATTTCTAAAAACAATGATTTCAGGCAAAAATCAGCACATCCCAAAAGTGAGACACAATATTGTGGCAACACCCACACCATAAATGATAAGGTTCATGTTTAATTCACCTATCCTATAGAGCCCCAGGGAACTCAATGAGGCAGAAGCACTGCAACTATATAGCAACAAAAAGGAGGCTAGCAAGACTCACATGAACAAGCACTGGATGGGAGTTGAAAAGAAATCCCTGGCCAAGCTCCTTGATTAGCCTTAGAGATTAGACTTATACAAGGAAATTAGTTACATAATTATGATGCTTTCTAGAATGTTTAGGAAGAGGGATTCATCACAATTAAAGGAATGCATGTTTCCATTCATTCAAACCATTCTAGATGGAAAACAACAATTTGATTGGCCAAAGATTTTATTAGAGTGCCTACATAACCAAACGCTCAAAGTGAGGGAGACAAAATGCTTCTTCATGACTTCCTATGTAATATATGCAGCTGCAAGAAGAGGCATCTTTCTTGGTTTGAATGCAGTTGGGGTATTGGGAGAAGCCCCTAGACAAAAAATGTGTGGTATCACTATGATCAGTTGACCTTGCAAACCTCTGAGTCACATTATAGAAGAGCTAATGATGCATTCTTGTATGTCGTCATTAACCAGCTAAGAAGGGATGCAGGTTATAGACTAAGCAGAGATGCCATGAAATTCATTGTAGAGTGGGGACATTAGTACATCCAATACCCCAAGTTCACTTATTTAAGGTTGGTTGGTTTTGATGGCCATCCTCATTTACTACCCAGATGCTGCAACAACATAATTTTTTTGATGGAGTTAATTTATCAAGCTATAGGGGTCAACCTCAAATTTTCTACCAAACACAAGACTGGTTGCCACAAATTTACCATGAAGTTAGGAGAGAATAGTTGTGCCCACAATGCGGTAGCGAAGGTGATTTGTGATGAGTTGATCCATTTGAAATTAGGCTTATATACATCTAGGAAGTATTTTGATCCCAAGCACAAGATGCAGGGTTTGCTTCCTACAGTTTTTGACAAGCATTTCAATTTGCTCAAGGATTTTTGGATGGATCTATAGGATGAGTATGATCTAAAAAAAAGGAATTATGAAAGATTTCCCATTCCACTCATGATTAAATATGGGGTGAATGAGGATATCCCTAACACATTTTTAGATGATGGTGTAACCTTGGATCCCTAATATGATACTGATAAGATAGGTACTAAAGACTTAGATCCGGTGGATTGGGATACATATGAATCCATTGACATAAAAAAAATTGCAAGGAAATTCCCAGATAGAAGTATCCAATGGGTGGTTATGAGGATTAAGGAGCCAAAGGCTCAAACTTCTAAAAAGAGAAAAGTTGCAGGTACCACCCAGGGATATAAAAGAACAAAAAGGACAGCTCCTAAGGAGCCACTGGAATTTTTCCCTCCCAATTCTGGAGAGGAGCTTGAACCTACAATTCCTGCTCAAGATGTTCTTGAACCACAAGGAGAGGAGGCCACAATAGAAGCTGGAGGTGAAACCTCAACTAAACCTCCTCTTATAGAGCAACCAATTAGGGAAATTCCTACTAGAACCCTTCATCAGGAAGCTGAATCCTTGAAAGGAAAAGAAATGGAAGTATAAATTCATGATATTGATACAGATTATGAGGTCACCCAATCTGACAAGGAAACCCATGTGGTTGCATCCAATGAAAAAACTGGAGATGTGGGGACCGAGCATATCCTCACCTCAGAGGACCAATGGAAACTTTTTGAAGATGCCAAAAGGGAAGCAGAAGCCAAAGTACAAGTTGAGGCACTTGCTAAGAAACAAGAATCTGAGGCCAAAGCTAGGAAGGAAGAACTAGCAAGGAAACAAAAAGAGAAAGAGCACTTGCTGCAACAACAAAAGAACCAAGAGTTGAAGACCAAAGAAGAGGGGGATAACTTGGCTATGTTGCAGAAAATTCACGAGATTTAAGAGGAGAAAGCTCAAAAAAGAAGGGAAAGAGAATCACTTGAGGCTAAATTTAAGGCTGTTGAGGAAGCTCATAGGAGGAAAGAAGAGGAAGAATGCTTGCAAAGAGAAAATGAGGCTGGAGAACTTGCTAAACATGAACAAAAGTCTAAAGAAGCATGGGATAAAGTTAAAGATCTTGAAAGGTAGAGAGATCAAATTTATGAGGAGAAGAGGCTAGAAGAAGAATATTTGAAAAGGGAGATAGAAGCTACAGAGGTACAAGAGCAAAAAGAAAAAGTTGAAGTTGAAAGGCTTGCAAAAGAAGCTGTAGAAAGATAACAATGGGTACAAGAGGTTGATTCTCAACCTTAAACCACCATTCTGCAGCCTCTTTCCTTTGCCACTACTGCTTCTTCTTCCTTAAAAGTGGCTACTACTCCTACTGCTCCAACATGGCTGAAACTAGATATTAAGAGGAAGCAAATAGTCCCACCTCAACCTTTGAATTGGGATGAAATGATGAAGGAGATAGAGAAAGAGAGGCCCAAGAAAAAGGCCAGGGTCATCCATTCAACTAAGCTCACATATGCAGGTGAGATTATATCTGAATGTGCAATCCCTATGATGGAAAAGGACATACAAGATATGCAATTGACCGATTACCAGTTGGGAACTATTAATTTGGGTAGACCCACAAGGAATCAACAAATGAATCTTATTGATATTGTGGAATCTTCTACCAAATCTAGGATGATCAAGGATAAACAAAGGAAAGATGAAATTAAGGCTCAATTGGATCAGTTGAAGAAGTTCTTGAAGGATGTCTCCACTCATGTTTCTCAACAAGTTGCTGCTCCAGAGAGCCCAGTCCTATTAAGCAAGAAAGAAGTTGATGATTTGGTGCAAATGAGAAGTAAAGTTGGGATGATTGATAGATGGATTGATCGACTTAATCAAGAGGTTGGTGAGTTGCTTGCTGATGGTTTCAAAGTTCATGAAGGTGCATTGGAGTTAGGGGAAGAGATGAATCAATATGTTGAAGTCTTGGAAAAACAAGAAGAAGAGTATAGAGAGCATGTCAAGTAATTAAAGGACATCAGGAAGGTGCCCAAGCAGACTCTCTTGGAGAAACCAATCCTTGATGAGTATAATGCAGAATTCATAGAAAAGACCATGAACATAATCAGGTTCATATCTAAATTCATCTATGAACATAAAAATGAAGTTCAAGAAGCCAACAAAGAATTCAATGGACATATTGATGAATTAGAAGCAATGGTTTCTATTTTAGTCAATGTGGATATCCCTATCAATGAAGGTCTTCCTTTGGATAAATTGAACGAGAAATGAAATAACAGATTTGAGGAGGTAATGAAAAAAGAGGATGATGATGAAGAATTTTTGTTAGATAGACTCATGGACATTAAAGATGAAGTGAAAGCTATTAGGAGGGAGTTGATTAAGTTGAAAGATATTCAAGAGTTTTCCTTTGTAGAGTTGAAGAGAATTAAGTTTGAAGATAATTGGGTAGATGGACCTAATGTGGATATTCTTCAACAAGTGTTGTCCAGTTATGATGAATACCTTCTTGAGCAGACTATGCATGGATGAGCTGGCAATGGAATATTCTATCTTGATGGACAACTTTCTCTTCTCTCCTATTTTGCAAGGTTATGACATGTGTTTAACTAGAGATCTCATCCAGTAGTTCCATCTTCCTCCTTTGGGTGTCATATTTTTGACAACAAGGTCATCAACAACTCAACTAAAGATCAGCCAGGCACAACTACTTCATGTAGTTCTAGTTCCTTGATTGGTGGATCTTAATTTTTGATTGAGAGAAATTTGTGCATGGCTTGCCTATATGTAATTTTGGGCTCCATTTTGTAAAGGTGGGCTAATTGAAGCAAGATTAGCAGCCTAAGGAGATAGCAAATAGTGTGATCATAGTTTTAGGATTTTACCAGTTTTGAGCAAGATACTTTGAGAAACTTTGTTTTATAGCTTTTATGTAGGACTTAGATACTTTTACACTTTTTATAAAGTTTCATGTTATTGTCAAGTTTGAATCTGAATGATAAGGTTAATGAATCATAATAATTTGTATGCTAGTGGATGTTGTGCATAATTATTTTCTATTTGATCCAAATCAATAGGGGAAACTGGATCTGATATTATTTCATTGAATTATTTATGAATGGAATTTATTTTGTCTATTGATCTAATTTTAGCAATGAGTGGGTGATTTGTTTCAATCTTGAAGTAAAGTTTTGATGAATGATTGTGATTATTGGATTTTTCACTATGAATGTATGCAATGGTTTAGGTTATGCTATGAATTGCATCATGTTATGGTTTTGGTTAGTTGAAGAAACACTCGTTGTTAAAGTACATGTCTAGATGTGAAGAAGTTTATGTTCATATTCTACTGTTCTGAAGCCTTGTATATTTTTTTATTTATTTACACCCCCCCAAAGTAGATTAGTTCAAATGATGCATTTTGTATTCATTTCTACCAGCAAGCTCCTTGAATATTACAGTTGCATTGGCCATTGAATTATACCAGCACAGTTGAGAACCAACTACCAGGACCTTGGAAGATAGGTGGTTTTAGATCAGTTATCTTTTTTAGGAGAAATAGGATAGAGATATTTTATTTAATGTTGTGTTTTTTTTACCATCAACAATTTCCACTTTCATATGGACAGAAGAAGGAAAACATTCCTTTATTAAGATCAAAGAAGCTATTGCTAATGCACCAGTATTGGTTTGTCTTGACTTTGGGAAGGATTTTATCCTCTATTGTTATGCGTCGGAACATACGTTGTCTGCTATATTGATTCAGAAGCTCAGTGAAGAAGGGGAATCTCAAATTGCTTTCATGAGATCCAGTTTCAAGGATAGTGAATCATGTTATTCTCAAATTGAGAAGAATGCGTATGTTGTCATCAGAGCTATCGAGGCTTTCAGGTTTTATATCTTGAATTCACATACAGTGGTGTTTGTCACTGATCCAATAATACAAAGTGTGTTAACTCAATAGGAGATGGGAATGTAAAGAGGAAACTAGATTGCAAAAGTTCAAGAGTATGATTTGGAGATGAAGCCAACCAAGCTCATTTGTGGGCAAGGTATTTGCCGATATTTAGCAGAAGATGGAGATCAAAAGCATCAGAGTAATGGTGGAATTGAACCTAAACCATAAATTGAACAAGACCTTCCCTTGGTCCTATTATTTGATTTTGCGGAGGAATGGTACACACCCTTGTGGTATTATTCAACTTATGGAGAATGCCCACGTCACATGGACAAACAACAGAAAAGAACATTGAAGTTGAAAGCACAAAATTTTGTGCTTATCAATAATGTTTTGTACAAGCGTGGCCTTGACGAAAATTTTCTATTATGCATCGGGAGGAACCAACAACAGAGATTGTTTGAAGCTTTTCATAGTCAGGCATGCAGTGGACACTTTTCATTGAGGGTCACTGCATTCAAAATCCTACGAGCATAGTTTTATTGGCCAACTATATTTAGCAACGCATATGAATGGGTGTACAGGTGTCAAATGTGTCAGCAGTTTGCTGGAAAAGTCAGATTGGCATCTCTTCCACTCAGGCCAACTATTATCCATGCTCCATTTCAACAATGGGGTATGGATTTTGTAGGTCCTATCAACCCATGTTCCAGCAAGGAACATGTCCATGTCCTTACAACCATAGATTATTTTACAAAATGGGTTAAAGTGGTTCCTACCAAATGAGCTACTTCCGAAGTTGTCTGCAACTTTCTAAAAGAAAACATCATTTCACACTTCAGAGTGCCTCTTAAAATTGTGACTGATAATGCAACATGTTTCTCGTCAGAGGAGCTACTGGAGTTTTGTTTTGATCATGACATCATGTTGTCACACACATCAAATTATTACCCCAGGGTAATGGACAAGACGAGTCATCAAACAAGAACATAGTCACAATCGTGTGAAAGCTGGTTGACTCAAATCAATGGGCTTGGCACAAAAAGTTGTATGACGCTCTTTGGGCTGATAGAAGCACTCCCAAAAGAGCCATTGGAACCTCAAATTTTACACTTTTGTATGGCACAGAAACAATTCAGCCCATCACATTGGAGTTGTCTACCTTACAGCTGGCATCTATAGTGGAGGATGGAGAATACAAATATCCAATGGAGAAGCGGATTTTGTACTTGATGAAACTTGAAGAGGAAAGGGTAGAGGTTGTCAATAGAATCACTCAAGATCAAGAGTGAGTGAAGAATATTTTTGATAAGAAGGCTCATCAAAGGGACTTTGAGATTGGAGATCAAGTCCTATTGTGGGATGAAAGACATGAACCTAAAGGAATGCATAGAAAGTTCAATTCCTTATGGTTGGGGCCTTTTCAGATCCATGAATTAGTAGGAGAGAACACATACATTCTCTCATATTCAGATGGAAGGATTCTCTCACTACCATATAGCGGGCAATATCTCAAGCACTTCAACCCTCCGGGGGAGGAGTGATTTTTGTAAATAATTTTATTTATGCTTTTTCATTATGTTGTGATGTGTTTCCCTATTTTGTGAAGTTATGTCATGTTTTAGGTGATTTCTTAGGTAGTCTTGTTTTAGGTGATTAGGAAAAATCCAAGTATATTAGGTGATTAGGAAAGATTCCTGACTCCAATGCCCAATCGATAAGTCATTGGTCTACAAAAACATAGAGAATCTCAGTTCTCCTATGTCGTAAGTATCTGACATGGTCACTAGATGGAGCCTAATGTTGTACCCAAACCAATTTTTTGCTTCATTAAGGCATTTTGCTTAAAATTGTCTAAATCTTGTAAAAGTGAGGTCAAAACTCAGTTATTGGGAAAATTAAGTATGGTATTTTAGTCAGTTTGATGTCAAGAAGATACTGGTAAAATTTGAAAATTTTGAAAATTATGGTTTCCAACACCCTAGATTTATTTCTAAACCCTAAATTTGAAACTTGTCAGAATTGGCTGAAATTAATTTTGATTGGCTTATTTCACATCATGATCACAGTGGTGAAGTCAATTTTAGTTAAAAATCAATTTAATCCTGGTGGGTAGTTTTCACTTTTTTAGGAGAAAAGTTAGGACCTTCAAGGTCATCAATGGCAATTGGCCAGTACCAAGTGTCAAAAAATCTAAGCCTGAAACTCAAAGTAGACGATTCTAAGAAGAAAGATGCTAAAAAAGATGATTTTTGATGAAGGGGATTTCCACATGGTGAAAAGTGCAAAAAAAATCTATGTTTGGAAACACTACGCCTTGCTACATGAGAGACGCTTGCGCAATCAACGTGCAAGTTAACTTTATAGTGTCCATACATGTAAAATGGTGAAATATAGTCATGCACATGTGTCAACAGTAGTAATGCTATAACGTGGTCAATTCAGAGGCGTCACGGTGTTCACAAAGCACAAAATGGAGGAAATTATCACTTCCAGAGAAAATCTACACCCCTGCAAGCTAGGGGCGCCCTTCAATTTGAAGGCTCAAATTCAGTTATTTCTAGTTGCAAATACATTCATTCTCTTCAGAATTTTGTCAACTTTCTAGCAAGCTATCAAGTGAGTCTATCTGAGTTGCAAAACTCTAGAAAATGAAGGTGGAAGAAAAAGGTACGGAGAATTTACATATCATAGAGACAGTCAAGTTTGCAGTTTTTGTGCCTCTGTAGCCCAGGGCTGCCCTTGAATTAGACCTATCAGATGATAAAATTTGCAGAATCTGTTTCTGGGGGATCTCTTCTTATTCATCCTAGCTCCGTGATGCATCTGTTTGCAAGTCTTTAAGATATGTTGAGTGACTGTGGTAGTTGTTCTAGAAAGCACAAAAAATAGAGGGAAAATAAAAGTGTAAATATCAAAATGTACCTCTACAGGCCAGAGGCACCTAGCCTTTTGGTCAGCTAGATGAAGTTTTTGACAATTGTCGTCTTCACGAGATCTGTGTAGAATGCTCCTAGCTATCTAGTGAATCCAACTATCAGCCCTCAGGATCATTCAAACGCTCGTAGATGAAGAATTAGCATAAAATTTTGAAGGATGAAAACAAGCAAAAAATTGGCTAAGTATGGAATTTACATACTTCCTTGAAAAAGGCTCCCTTCTACTGGAGGTCTTAGAAGCAGTTTTCAAGCTTCGTTGCTTCCACAGACATCTCTTCCAAGTTTAATCTTCATGATGAGATAATCAGAACACACATTAGAGAAATCCAGCTCTCGGTGGTGAGGGTCAAAGTAGAGCGTTCACATGAAAGCTACAAATTACAAAATCATTATCAAAAGTGTGATTGTACCCTTGCAAGCTAGGGGTTCCTTTGCATTTGAGTGCCTTAAACCAGCTTTCAAATGCCCTACATACAATCATTCTTTGTAGAATTCTTCCAGCTATGCGATGGATCCAACACCCCATCGACAAGAGTCATCATTCACCGGCAATGACATATTGAAGCATTGAGAGGCAAATCAAGAAAATGGCTAAGTTTGGTGTTATATGCACCCTTTTGGAAAAAGGCACCCTTGTTTTTGAGGCATCAAACTCAGTTTTAAGCTTTCACAGCTCTTAATGACATGTCATCAGACTTGTTCCAACTATGCAGTGGATGTATCAGCTCAACTCCAACATCAACTGGGCATCTGGAAATCAGATTCCAACAGATGTTGTGGTGACGTTTCAAGTAGCTAAAAAATAGGAAGTTAGCTAAAAATCTCAAGTTTTGAAGGAGGGTGCCTAGAAAGTCAAAGGGTGACTTTTTGGAATCAACATGCATTTTCAAGCCAACCCAAAAAGGTAAAACTCAGTTAACTAAGTAAAATAATATTAAAATCTTCAGTTTCACAAATCAATTTTACTTAAGGTGTATTTCTTCAATATTTTAAAGTTGGCGCCTATTTTGAGACTCAATGTCAGTTTTGCATGTTAAGTTAAACTAAACTGTAAAGAGGTGGCACCTATTTCTGACTCAGATTTAGTTTATGTTTAATGAAGTGAGGGCCAATCAGAATACTTCATTTTAAATTTAGGATTATCTCCTAAATATGATGCCTAAACTCTCAAAATTATTTAAATATGCATAGAGGCATCCATTATTCTCACAACAGGTTGAGTGAAAATGAATTTTCTCTTGTGCAAGCATGATTTGAAGGTTCCACAGGTGTTATTTTTCATATTTCTTTGCAGATATAGGTCTAGATTATTCCACAGACTTCATTCAAGGATAGGCAGAGGAAAAATATAACTTCTATTTTCTCTCTCTTATTTCTTCTATCCTTTTCTTAGGTTTTCTCTCGCATGTCCAAGCATATGGCGGCTTTTCACAATTCTAATCATCTGGGTTTGTTGTGCACGACTTTCTCTACAAAACCCATGTGTTAGAATTTTTCAAGAAAATTTGCCTCGTAGCTTCCATTTTCAAAGCTTTGCTTTTTCCAAAAATTGCTTTGCATGGTAGAGGAAAAGTTAGTATTTTGAAAAATGGAGGATCTGGGTTGGCTTAGAATCATCTTCTACACAAAACCCATGTTTCATTTTTTCTCAGAAAAAGTTGCTTTTAGAAACCCTAAAACCCCTACAGTTCTCAACTAAAAAGTCTTTGCATGTCAAGCTAAACGATGTTTTTTCAAATTTCTGATGTTGTGGGTTTGCTTTGAATCATTTTCTCTACAAAACCCACGTCTCAAAATTTTTCATAAAAATCGCCCCTCAATAAACTATTTTTAGCCTCACTAGGGGACATTTTAGCTTTCTAAAGAAAGTTATTAGAACATAGCCGGGTTTACTGTCAATAGGCGAGTTTTTCAAAATGTAGTACACACAGACTGAATTCAAGACCAAGTCAGTCTTAATTCATGATTTCATCAAAATGACTAACACAGATTTGCATCAGGTATATCTAGAGGTTGACTTGAATTTGTTAGAAATGAGCCAAATTACACTTCAAAACATCGAAGAATTAGGGTTTCTAGAGGTGGCTTCACTTCCTATCTCAGTATAATGCATATAATTCATTACATCTTCTATAAAGCATTGAAATTCTACTAAAGAAATTTAGTCAGTAGATGGATGGGTGATTTGCAGTCTCAAGCCTAGGGACATTGAGAAGTGTTTTGGTATTCCCTAGCATTCAAATAGTTTGGTCATTACCATGGATCAACGTGAAAAGGAATTTGTTGCTGATAAGGACAAATGTTAGAATAAAATGGTAGAAAAGTGGCTAAAACAAAGGAAATTTAACTTGCCAAAGAAGGTGGGTCGTGGCGAGTTCAAAGATGAGTACACAATTTTGATTACCCTTCTTAATTGTGTTTTCGGTCATGCAAATGCTCGTAAACTCCAGCCTTGGATGTATTACATCATGACATATCATTTACAGAAGGGAGCATTATGACTGGGCCTCTTTGATCAGTGATGTACTCCACAAACAAATGACTGAAATCTTGGTTGCTCATGAGTTTCACATGTGTTCATAATCTCATGCATCTGATTGCCTTCTAGGGCCAATTTAGAGGGTTGAACATTGTGGGAATTCTCAGTGTACATAAATTTCATCAATATTACAATCAACTTGAGTTCACGAAGTCCAAACGACACTACAAGTGTGTGCAGGAGGCATTTTTGGTGTACATAGTGAGGAACCTAGACCATGAGCTACATGTTCGCATCTTAGCAGAAGCTAGAGCAGCAATGGTAGAATGGGCAGATTGGTTTATTTAGTTCCCTACCTATACCTACATCCACGTCTACAGATATGTAGGTCATCCATCCATGCTACCCCGCTATCCTTTAGATAGGGTGGTTTTCATGGATTTTCTAAGGCAGTTGTATGATGGTCACTCACATTTGTGCAACAAACATAAGCTAGCTGCCAATTTTCCATTATAGATGAGCATTTACAAGTGCAAGACAACAATTGATGCCAAGGCTATGGGCCATGAGTTAGAAATACTTAATCTTAAGTACCTTGTTGAGAGGCGCTCATATGACCCTTGGGGTTATTATTCAGCATGCCTTGGCAGTCATTCTTATCACAAGTCTTCTATGGAGGACTACTGGGTCAATTGCGAAGATGAGTTCAAGGTGCACAAGCACAACTACATCAAGGTCACTCTCTCATAGATTTTTTTCTTCATGTTAGATGATGTGGGAGGCTATTAGATAATGATGGGGATGCACTTCCTCCATTTTTCAGAGAACAGGTTGATACGCAACTACTTCCAGCTGTCAATTGGTTTGCTAAGGAATCCACATTTGTAAAGGAAAGTTCAAGCAAGGTTGTCAATAACAACATACTCTACTTGGACAGCAAGAAGACAAGGAGGGTACTCATTCCAAATACAAAGCTGCCACCAATGGATGTTTCACTGCCTTCCACATCAAAGACAAATACCAAACAAAATAAAAGGAGAAATCCTCCTAAGGCAAGCAAAGTATCTGGAAATTCAAAAGGAAAAACACCAGTTGGTGTCTTGAACTAGCAAGAACAACATATGGGAGTTGCCACAAATTCAGTTGATAACATGCCAAAAGCAGATATATAGCCTCCCATGCCATCACCAACACCACAATAGTCTCTAGTTTCAATTCACATTGACTTGGGATTAGACTCACCACCACGTAGCAGTGCTTCCACACATTCACTCTCATCAGGATTTCCTATGACTAGCACTGATCTTTCCAGTGAGATTAGTCGAGATTCATCTTGGCTTGAGAGTTAGATGGGTGGGAAGAGGAGGCAGCCATCCTACAAACTAAATTTCTTAGATTTTGATCATGCCTACTAGGAAACACTAGACAAAAGGATGAAGAAGCAAGTCCGTGTTGAGAGGAATGTTGATAAGGAAATCATAATAGAGACCGTTGCACCTCCAGAGGACAAGAACTTGGACAAGGTAGAAGTTGAAGACTTCACCTTGATAAAAGTCAATCTTGGTAAAAGCACATGTCAAGTCGACGTTGATCTCCTTCAGGTTGCAACAAAGAGCATAAAAGAGAGAGTCATAAAGGATGGAGAAGATAAAGTAGCCCTCAAGGCTAAAATTCAGCAGCTTCTCCAATATATCTCCAACCTTATGCATGTAGACACTAAAAATTTCCCTAGGCCTGAGACTCTTAGATTCTTCATCATTTCCCCTCTCATTCTTCATAATTAAATATTTTTTAATTATTTAATTATTTTCTAAAGTCATATGCCTTCTATTAATTAAATATTTTTTAATTATTTAATTAATTCATTTATATCTCTATTTCTTCTTGATTAATTAATTTAATTACATCACTAATTAAGTCCTCTTCTTTCTAAAATTAAATAAGTTCTTATTTATTTAATTTTTGTCCACTTTCCACTATAATTAAATAATTATTTTAATTATTTAATTATTCATTAGCCTCTTCTCTCATAAATTAAATAAATTTTATTTATTTAATTTGGTCCACTCTCTTGAATTTTGAATTAAATCATTATTTAATTCAAAATGATTCCTTTTGTCACATTCCTCTATAATTAAATAATTATTTTAATTATTTAATTATTCATTGGTCACCTAAATTAAACAATTTTTATTATTTAATTTCTCCTATCGCCTCTTTATCTATGCCAATCTTCTCTTCCACATCAAATCTTATCTCTTAACATCTCATTTAATCCTAGCCCCTGATTGAATTCAATCTCAACCCTTCATCCTTATCAATTTCCCCAATTTTTCCCTGACCCTATTTCATACTACAAAATTCAATCTTGACCATTGATTAAGACATCTTATTGACATCCAATCTCAACATCAATCCAAATCAGACCTTGCCTATAAATCAACCCTCTCATAAGCCATTTGGGGGGTTGATTCTTCAAGTATCCTTATGCTACCAAAATTATTCTTGAATCATTCATCCATTTCTATCTATCATCATTCATCTATCATCTATCATCTCCATCTTAATGTTATGCTGCTGATGAGCAACCAACATATCAATTCAATGGAATAATTCATCCATCATTGTGTCTATTTGAGGTATTGAAGATTTGGATTAGGTAATGCATGTTATTCTTTTATCATTTTTATTTTATCCAAATTTTTCATATACATTTTGGTGAACCTAATGTGAACCCCCTAACTAATTTTTAGCTCATTATTTTGACAAATTTTGAGGAATTTTGGAATTGGATCCCTTTTTTTGTAGGTTTTGTTAGCTTTTTGTTGCAAGTTTTGCATCATTTTGGGATAAAACCCTAGTTTTCAAGTATTTTACCATATCTCTCAAAAAACTATGTATTTTCCCACAAAAGTTTTTATGCAAGTTGGGAACAATATCAAGAACTTTTAGTCCAAAAATCAGATTTTTTGGAGCTTTTTTTAAGTTTCTATAAATTTTTTGTTATTTTTCATAAAAAAAACAATTTTGAGAGAAAATTAGCAATTTTTTTGGATATTGTTATATTTTTGGAAATATCTCTAAATTATAATAGGGGTTTGTTCTTTATGTTTTTAATTTGGATGAAAAATAATTAGACCAAAAATAGATCTTTGAAAATTAAGGTTTTACAAAGATTTGCTTATATCTCACAAAAGATTGTAGATCTTTTCACAGAAAAACTTCTATTGATTTGGGATGATGTCAGGCGCCTTCAATCCAAAAATTAGAATTTTTGGACTTGTTTTGAATTTTTTTATAATTTTTTAATGGTTTTTCATAAAAAAATAATGTTGGGTGCAAAATAACAAATTTTTTAGATTTCTTTACATTTTTGGAAAGCTCTATAAGGGTCTATTCTCTATGTTTTTATTTTGATGCAATTTTTTTTTCAAAAAATCAGATTTTTCTTGACTATCTAACCCTCTAATATTAGTGATCAATTATCTTGTTAGGGTTTTGGCTTTATTGTTGGTTTTGTAAATGTGCAGAAAAAATAAACACTTCAAAGGACAAATTGGATCAAGTGGAAAAAAAATTGGAGCTAAATAAAGTCTAGGTGCACACATTCCATCTTTCTGTAATTGAGGGTTATTTTTGAATTTAAGATTAGATCAAATGAATGAAAATCATTAATGACAATAAACCCAAAGTTCTATAGAGCACAAAGGAAATTGAAAACAAAACAATTATACCTGTGAATCGCAATTCCCATGATTACCTCCATAGTACCTTCTTACTTGCTGGATAATGTGGCCCTCAAATTCGTTGTGCGAGCAATCTGAAAATGTCTAAGTCCTACAACAAGCCTTGAAGGATTTGCTTAAAAGTCTAAATGCCTATGACTATGACAATGTCTATGAAAATAATGACTACTAATGCCAAATGACTATAATGACTATTAAATTAAAAATGAAGTTGTCGGATCCCGAAATTATGAGCAAAATTGTCTTTTATAGAAAACACAATTTTGAGTGGACGGATGAGATCGAATTCTAAGAAAGACCTAAAATGAGAGGTCTGGATTAAATCTGAGAATCCCTAATCAGGGTTAGGGTAGAATCCTTAATTGAACGGTCAGAATAATATCTCAGATAATCGGATCGATAGTGGAGAATAAATGAGATAAATTAATTAAAGAAATAAAGATTTTCAAAAATCAAGAAGATAAAGACTGCCTGATTTGTGAGATTCAAAAAATCAAGAAGATAAGATTTGAACTAAAGATTTGATTTGGAA
The DNA here is from genome assembly GCA_007258455.2 of Sequoia sempervirens. NCBI lineage: Eukaryota > Viridiplantae > Streptophyta > Pinopsida > Cupressales > Cupressaceae > Sequoia > Sequoia sempervirens. The sequence goes on from VDFB02093438.1 coordinate 34,517, forward strand.
AATCAAGAATCTGCCCGATTACTTGATTTTTGGAAGAATAATATCTTTTTGAATTTAATTAATTCAAAATGATAATTTTGTGTGACAAGTAAATAATCTTTTTCAGATTATTTACTAAAAAGAGTGAAAGTTAATAAAATGGAATCATTTTAAATATTTTCATTTATTTAAAATGAGAGAAAAGTGAAATTAGCAATTAAATAATTAAAGGTAATTATTTAATTTTGAAGATAAGACTGAATAATTAAATAAATTAATAAATTTATTTAATTGTGACAATTAGTGACATATCAAATAAATAAATGAAATTCATTTATTTAATAATTAGGAAGAATTAATGAAGAAAGGTAATTAAATAAATTAAGAAATTTATTTAATTAAGGGAAGACTTAGACAATTAATGACGTATTTAATAAATAAATGAAATTTATTTATTTATAAAACCCATCAATAAGTGAAGAAAAAAGGACATGAATAGGGGGTAATTAAAAAAAAAATCATGAAGAATTGAATTAATTAAATAATTATGAATTATTTAATCAATAGTCGAATGTGGACCAAGGACATAATTAAATGTCATAATTATGCTAGGACGAAAGTGGTAAAAATGAAGCTTGTAGGCCTAGGTCATTTTTAGGTGTCTACACTTTCATCTCTAATCATTACTTGTCAACACACTTCAATTTGGGGCTTAAAATGAACATCTTGTTTGTTGTCACATCATTGAAATTGGGATTAAAAAGAACCATTGTATTCCATCACACATTTTGGCTTTGGGTTAAAAATAACAAGTGCCTCCATTGTTTGCTTACACACATTTCAATTTTATAAAGGTAAATTAACAACTATGAGTGTCAATCAAGTGTGTGTGTCTTCCAAAACACCTCACTTGGTTCTCTTTTTTCATACCCTTCTTAGGAGGCCTATTTGGAGAACACACCCCTCCAAGGGACTACCTCAATCAAGGTGTGAATCCAAAGATATGCCTCTTTGGGAGTTGAAATGTTGTCACTCTTGGCTAAGCCCCAAAGAACTTTATACCTTTGGGAAGTGAAGGTGAAGGGTGGGTTACCCCTTTCTCTCGACTATGTGGTAGGATTTTGCTTTCAAATCATCCCTAGTCAACCTTGTGCATCCTAGCTCAAGACCTAATTGGCCATACCCACTTGACTAGCATTAGACTTGTTGTGTATTCAAGTGTTTGCTTAATCATAACATTTAATCTTGAAAGACAAATTTATCATTGTGTTTGGTGTGTGTGTTTATGCATTTACATGTGAGATCTTGTGTTTGATATTTCCCAAGTCAAAATTCCAATAAATATTTTTCATATCATTCAAATCATACAATCTTGTCATTCCACATCATATCCTAATCATCATCATCTCTTTAATCCAATCAACATCATTTTACACCATGCCAACATTAGAAGACCTAGTACCCCAATTCCAAAACCTCCTCCAATCACTTTATCAAGCACCACAACCCTTAGACCAACAAATTATACACGGGATCCAAGGCCTCATCCAATGATTTCAACTTCAAACAAACCAATCACCTCAAATTCAACAAATCATAGAACAATCCCAATACCTCATGGCCACTTGTCAAATCCAACAAGCACAACATCATCAAGTCCAATCACCACATCAACAATTTTTTCCTCAATCCTATGTGTAAACTATATCATCATATCAACCTCATCCATCCACATATCATGCTGCCCCTTCATCAACCTATTACACCTCTTCTAATGTCAACCCTTATCCATACCAATCCACCTATCAACAAACATTATCCTATGCAACCCCTCCATCATTATCACAACAAAAAATCATACCACAACAAGTCCAAACAACATTACAACCTCAACGCATTCAACCACAATCCTATGTGTCACCTTCATCATCATGCCAACCAAACCCACCTACATATCATGTCAATACGACATCAACCTATCCACCCATATCACAAGAAGAACATAGGATCCCAAGTCCACCTTGGCAACAAAATAAAGAGCCTTTCATTTCTCATGTTCCATTTGACAAGGGGAACACCAATCTAGTTCATGCGCCTTGTAACTTTATAATACCACCATCCAATTAAATGCCTATCCCTAAGACAACATTTCCTAGTCCTAATCCTAAGCCTATAACATGATCCACAATCATTGTCCATGCACTATATTATCCATATGCCCATACACTTGCAAAGGATGTGATCCAATGGCTACTAGAATGGAATAGACCATCCCCATGTCAAGCACCCATTAATGACCTTGAGCTCTATGCCATGGTACAGTCTCTCAAGAATTGGAGACATTATCTCTTACCAAAGGAGTTTTTTTTTATAGATAATCATGCACTAAGTTTCTTGAACAATCAAGATAATTTAAGCCGTAGGAACATGAAGTGGATGGAGTGTTTGCAGGCCTATACATTTACAATCAAGCACAAGAAAGGACAAGCAAATAAGGTTGCAGATGCCTTGAGTAGGAGATCTACGATGGTGCAAGAAGTGAAACTCCAAAGTGTGGGGTTAGATGCACTAAAAGATATGTATGAGCATGATGATGATTTTAAAGATGCATTTGTTGTTTGCATTCAGTCTCAAGATGATTTTCATAGTGAGTATTCTGATTTTATGTTACAAGATGGTTTTCTATTCAAAGGGGCTTAGTTGTGTGTGCCTAAGTGTTATATGAGGGTAAATTTAATAAGAGAGAAGCATTGTGGTAGTTTGATTGGGCATTTTGGGTTTGATAAAAATTTAGAGCGGGTTAAGAGATTCTATCATTGGTCAAGGATGAATGTGGATGTTAAGAAGTTTGTAGAGAGTTGTGGGATATGTCAAAGATCCAAAGGATCAAGCTCCAATGGAGGTTTATACCAACCTTTTCCTATACCTAACCATCCATGGGAGTCAATAAGCATGGAGTTTGTTTTGGGTCTTCGTAAGACACAAAGGGGGTATGATGGTATTTATGTTGTCGATAGGTTTAGCAAGATGGCCTATTTCATTGCTTGGAGGAGTACAAATGATGCATCCCACATAGCTAGTTTTTTTTCAAGGAGATTGCAAGGATTCATGGACTTCCTTTGTCCATAGTGTCTGATAGAGATTCAAAATTCATAGGTCACTTTTGGAGGACCTTGTGGAAAAATCTAGGAACCAATCTGCAATTCAGTTCATCCTACCATCCACAAATAGATGGACAAACTGAGGTTGTAAATAGGTCACTTGGGAACTTGTTAAGGTTTCTTACAAAGGAACATGGTCAGTCATGGGATCTCATACTTCCTCAAGCAGAATATGCATACAATGATTCCATCAACCAGAGCATAGGAAGGAGTCCATTTGAAGTAGTATATGGGATGAACCCAAGAGGGATATATGAACTTAGAGATTTGAAGGATATGGAGAGAAGAAGTGCAGTAGGGGAGGAATTTGCAATAGCTATGAAGGACATACATGAGTAGGTCAAGGAGAATCTAAAGAAGAGTGTGAAGTATAAGAAGAATGCAGATTTGAAAAGGAAATATGTTTAGTTCAAGGTTGGAGACATGGTGCTTGCACATTTGAGAAAGAGACGTTTCCTAAAGGAAAATATTCCAAGCTAATGATGAAAAAGATTGGTCCTTGCAGGGTAGTGCACAAGTTTGGGAAAAATTCTTATGAGATAGAACTCCCTCCTGAAGTTGCTATCTCACCTATATTTAATATTGCTGATCTTTATCCTTTTAAGGGTACTGTGGATGCAGGTTTTGCAAAAGTTGAAGATGATGAGTGGGTTACAGACCTACCACCCAACCAACCAATGAAGCTTGAAAGCATACTAGATACAAGGGGGATCAAGAGGACTAGGAAGAAAGTGTACAATGAATACTTGGTCAAATGGCATGGGCTACCAAATGAAGATGATTAAAGGATGATAGAGGAGGATATAAAGCATCATGGAGTTTTTGTCCAAGAGCTCATTTCATTAGGAGGATGAAATCTTTTCCACCCCAGTTAAATGGTGCAGGAGCACCTTGGAAAATTTTGGTTTGATGATGCATTATGGTGTCTTGTTTTTGTTTTGTGTATTTTCATGATGTAAATAAGGTCTATTAGACCAATTTCAATGTAATTAAGGTCATGTAGGGTCTTGTAGGTGTTTTGATAAAAAGATATCAAGAATAATGTAAAGGTGCATAGTAAAGTTGTCAAATTTGGCTTGTATTGGAACACCAATGGTCACCCATTCAAAAATCAATTGGGGATTGTTGAAATTTGAAGAGAATGTGTTTAAAAGCCTCTAAGATATTCAAGGCATGGTGGTTGATGAAGTTTGAAGTGAGAAAAATAGAGAGATACTCTGTTTAGGTGGAAAGTTTTGTGTTTCTTGTATTTCCTAAACCTGTATGGCCCCATACAACAACATAATCATCTAAGACTCATGTGAACTGATAGTGCTTGGTGTCTACTCTCTTTTGAATCCTACTTTGTTGAATTTCATTTAGATTGGTGGAAGTTTGAGGAAGATTTTTGTAAGTGCTCTATTTGGTTAGGGTTTCAAGGTTTTTGTGACAAATGATGTAAAATTAGGCCATTCCACCATAGGAAAATTGTAGAAACTAGTGGAATGGACCTTCTAGGTGTGTTTTCTTTGATTTTGGTAGTTTTAGGGTAGGGTGATGGAGTTAATGGAGGTTTTTCTCGAGTCCTAGTCTAGCATCCCTATGTGCTAGGCTTAGTTTTGGTAGATATTTGATAGGAAAATAGATTTTTAGGAAGTTTTGATGAAACAAACTATTGATTCTAACCCTATGTGACTAGGGGAGTCTGTTGGTGAAAAGTTTAGGAGTTGGAAAGTCAATTAGAGGACACTTACTTTGTAAAAGTGGCCTAATTTGGCCTAATTCTAGCATTGTAGGTCATTTTTTAAAGGATTGTTCCAAAACAACAATGGATGATAGTTTGATATGCTGAGTAGCAAGGAAAGGGTGCTTGAAAGTGTGAAGGTTTTGATCAATTTTGGCCTTCTCTAAAAGATATGCCTAGAAAAGGCGATGTGGACTACTACAAGCTTGGTGGTCAATTTGTGAAGGAAACAACCCTTGGAGGGGATTGCAGACTTGGAGACCTTGATAGTTGAGTTGTTTGAAGCCTAATCACCCTACTCTTCATCATGATCCCACTCATAACATACTTGGTCCTATTTATGATCAAGCTCCCCTCTATGATCTTACCTATGATCAAGAAGGCCATGATGATCCTCTTAGCCAACTCTATGCATTCCATGGTCAAGAGCCTATCACTTCACCTATCCATGAGAAAGAAACCTCCATTGCTCCTATCCACCCCCTACCTAGCCCTATCCATGATCCATCAACATCCACCTCCCTTGATGAGACATATGCCTCCCAAGCACACATAGAAGATCAAACAAATACCTTGGATCTAAGTGAACACAATGCTAATCAAGATCCTAATGATCCTCCATCACCCACTATCGACCCCATTGAAAGTCCTCCATCATATCCTATTGGTCTTTCCACCCTCATTCATGAATGTTCCTCCTTAGAAAAACATATCTGATAAAATGATCTCGAACATGATGAAACTATTCCTGCACATTGAAACAAACATGTTAGTAAAATAAAAGAAGTTGAAAGCTTCCATTGAGTTATGTTTTTCTTGATTGTTAGCCTTTCATCTGATGAATGCTTGTTTGAATGCAAATTACATTTATGTCTGTAGCGTAGGCATAAGGAAAAATTTAATTCATCATTGCTTAGAGTATAACTCTAACGCCACTCTTTTACAAATTTTGCAGCTTCATGGAGCGAGGAAACGAGGCTATAGCTGCTTGGAGACGCGATGACTGAAGATACCAATGAAAGTGATTCATCATTATAGGCAATGATGAATTGCTTCTCTTCTTTACACTTATGTTATTTTCAGCAGTGTATTTTTTCCTTTGAATTATATTCATCATTTGATTGTTATAATCAAACTCAGTTACTCTCGCGGCTTGTGCGAGATTCAACATTTTTACAAAATGAATAAAAGCATTACTATGCAAGTTTTCTCAATTTTCTGTTTTAAATGATTGCACAATAAGACTATGATTCAGATGTAAAATGATCTTCTATGATGATCAATGAATACTTAAACAACAAAACTTCAAAAAATTTGTACCTATCAATGATGAACTTGATTCAGCTCTACCTGTTTGAGCTGGTAGTGAAAAATAGGTAACAAATTAGCGACCTTTGCAGAGTGTTTTCTTGCTAAACACAATTGACCAGTATATAACTTATCCATTAGGCATGGAGTCCATGTTCTGTTCTTTTTTAAGTCAAAAAATTGTAACTTAGCTTCAAAACACGCAAACTTGAAAGAAACTACTGCAATTCTGTTGAAGACAGAATCTAAAAACCAGGTGCAACAACTGCACTTATTGAAAACATTACTGAAACTAAAAACTATTCTACTATGTATAGCTGAAAGCTTGATGCTTAATAACACTATTTCAAATGAATCTTGTTGACAGGGATTGGCAGTACTTCACCATTCAGCTTTGAAAGCTGAAATGCATTGTGTTCTTTCTTTTCTATAATAACATATGGGCCATCCCACATGGCATCAAACTTTGTATGTTTACAAGGCCTGCTTTTGAGCTCATCCCACTTGAAAACTAAATCACCTTCATTGAAGATCCTTGCTGTTGCTTTCTTATCGAATGTCCTCTTCATTTGAGAATGATGAATCTGAAGCTTTCTGTAGGCTTCCCTTCTAGTTTCTTCCAACTCTGTTAATTGAGCAAGCCTGACTTGCATTGGCTGCTCCTCAAGTAATTCAAGTTATTTTATGTAGCTCAAAGTTGGCAATTCAATTGAGATAGGCAGTTTGGCCTCTTTTCCATAAACCAAAACATAAGGTGAAAATCTTGTTGATCATTTTTGTGTAACTCTATCAGCCCACAGGGCTAACTTGAGCTTGTCCTACCATGACTTCTGATTATCTTCAATAGTCTTCTGTATGATCTTAATCAAATTCTTATTTGTTGATTTATCTTGTCCATTACCCTGGGGTTAATAATTGGTGAAGTGTTCAGATAAATATTATTCTTTAATGACCAATCTGAAACTTTTAAACCAACAAAATCCAAAACATTATCAGAAATAATTGAATCAGGTGTACCAAACCTGGAAACTATATCCTGATAAAAGTTTAAAACTGATGTTTCATTTGCATCTCTTAATGTGATTGCTTCAGTCCACTTCATAAAGTAGTCTGTGGCAGTTAAAATCCATCTGTGCCTAGCACTTGAGGGTGGATTGATTGGACTGATAAAATTGAGTCCCCACTTTCTGAATAGCTGCTCAACCTGAATTGGATTCAGGGGAAGGGCTGCTAACTTTTGTTTTCCTGCAAAAAGTGAACATTTAGCACATTTCTTGACATAAGTATGAGCATCCTTGAAAAGATCTAGCCAATAATAGCCTGCCTTCATAATTTTCAGAGCTGTAGTACATGGTACAAAATGACCTCCAGCAAGTCCATCATGGAATTCTTCAAGAATTCTTTCAGTCTAATCTGGATAAATACACCTGAGAAAAACACCATTGAAATCCTTCTTATAAAGAACACCATCAATTTCTGCATAAGGAATTGCTTTTAATCTGTAATATCTTTGTTTAGACTTGTCTAAACCTTCTGGACAATCTCTAGTATGCAAGTAATGGATCATCTGATGAATCCAATCAGCTAGAATAGCTGAAACAGTAGGTTCATCTTCATAATTCAGAACTGTAGCAACCTTTTCACTGCTGTTTTATTCATTTTCTGCAAGTTGTTCGCACAGACCTTTACCTCAAACAAGCTTGGTAAATTTTATGCTGATGTCATATTCCATGACTTTGGTTATCCAGCTTGCTAGCTTGTCATTAATGTCTTTATTCAGCAGAAACTCCTTGACTATTGGGTGAGCTACCAGTAGATTTATCTTATTATTAGATAGCATATGTCTAAAATTTTTCAGACTTCTCACTACAACAAGTACATGCTTCTCAACAAATGAATATCTTGTTTCGTAATCATGCAAGACTTGACTAAAGAAAGCTATGGGTTGCTCCATACCTTCATTATTTTGCTGACAGAGCATTACAGAGATGGTATCCACTCCTCTGAATGCATACAGTATGAAATATTTATAAAAATTAGGATTAATAAGAGTAGGGGCTACTGCAAGTGCCTCTTTAATCTTCTCAAAACTATTCTTTCCTTCTTTTGACCAGTTGAATTGAATGTTTTTCTTCAGCATGGCTGTTAATGGCTGTAATAATACTGCAACATTAGGAATAAACCTCTTCACAAAGTTAATTCTGCCTAGAAAGCTCTACAAATCCTTTTTGTGAGCAGGCAGTGGTAAAGCCAAAATGGATGCAATACATTCTGGGTCAATAGAAATTCCATCTTTTGAAACAATATAGCCCAGAAGCTTACCTTCGTGAACAACAAAAATACTTTTCTTTAGATTCAATGAGATTCCATATTCTCTGCATCTCTCGAATATTTGTCTAAGATGACTCAAATGATCATCAACATTTCATGAGAAAATAGTGATATCATCAAGGTAAACAAGAACAAATCTATTTATCAAACATTGGAGAGCCATATCCATTGCTCTTTGAAAGGTGGCTCTTGTGTTGGACAGTCCAAACGACATCTTTTTGTAAGCCATAGTACCCCACTTGGTGGTAAAGGCTGTCTTATACTGATCTTCCTCCTTAACCAAGATTTGGTTGTAACCTGAATATCCATCCAACAATGAAAACCTTTCTGATCCTGAAACAACCTATAATATTTGTTCCATTGAAGGCAGCAGGTAGTGATCTTTGAGTGAAGCTCTATTTAGATCATGGAAATCAACGCACAGTCTTATTTCTCTGCTCTTCTTTCTGACAGGCACCAAATTTGACACCCAAGAAGTGTGTTTGATTGGAAATATGATACTACCTGCGATCAACTTGTTTAATTTTGTTTTCATCAGATGTTCTAACTTTGGATTCAAAGGCCTCTACTTTTGTCTTACCAGTTTTGCATTAGGTTCAAGTTCAATCATATGCTGAGCTAACTCAGGGTTGAAACCCTTCAAATCTCCATACTGCCAAGTGAATATGTCATTGAATTCTTAACAAAGCAAGATAAAGGCTTGTTGTTCTGCCTTTGTACAGACTTTACCAAGCTTAAGCAACTTGTCTTTGAATATTTCTATTGATTCATAATATTCCTGCTTCACTGTAATGCCTAATTTATCTTTTCTCACTTGGTCATCAATATTGAAAATGGATTCAAGAGTCACTAAACCCTTTGGAAGCTTGTTAGATTTAAGTTGCATGATCTGATCACCATATTGCTAATCAAATTTTTGTTGATTTCCAGTAGAAAATTCTACTTCTTCCATCAGAAAATGAACTATCTATTCATCACTATCAAAAATCTGCCAACTTACATTATTATCAGGTACTGAAGGTCTGACAACTACCTTCATGTACTATTGTACCTCCACATTGTGAATTTCGGTTGGAATGTCAAACTGTGACCCTAGAGCAGCAAGTTTATCAGCTTGCTTATTCTGAAGTCTAGGCACTGATTGGAAATTAAATGCGTAAAAATCCTCAATTAAGTCCCAAACATGATGTTTGTACAATTTCAGCAAATCATTCTTTGTTAAATTCATATTTCTAACTTGATTTGCTATTAATTCTGAATCACCAAACACCTGTAAGCACTTAATCTTTCTTTTTCTGGCCCATTCTAAGCCATGTATTAATGCTTCATATTCAGCAACATTGTTAGAACAGCTGAAAGCAAATCTAAAAGCTGAATAATATCTATCTCCTTCAGGTGAAATCAAAACAGCTCCTCCACCAGCACCAATTTTACTCATAGAACCATCAAAATATAGCTTCCAAAGCTGATCGATCTACTGTACTTGCTATTTTTCTTCTTTTACCAGATTTAGAATAATTGCATCAGGTTCTTGAATCATATAAATTCCCAAACCTACTTCGTCTATGAGATTGAACAGATCAACCTCATGATTCTTGACTGCCCACTCATCTAGATTTATGTCTGGTATGCCTTCTATAGGTACAGTGGGGCCGAGGGTCATGGATTGATCCTCCTGATCATGGAAAACTAGGTTTGCATTTATGGGGTTTGGAATATAAGGTTCAATATGGTCTTTAGCTAATGATTCAGACTTAATCGTGACTCTAGTACCATACCTAGTCCTAAAAACATGTGTGACTACTTTGATGAAAAATAACCACCTAATTTTGCAGTGAAGTCTCTAAATAGGCAAATGGAAAAATAAGGTGGGAGATCAATAATATATATGTCCTATGAAACTTGAAAGTTGGGACAAACATGCAATGTAAGAGGCAAATTTTTAATAACTTCTATAGACTTAACAGCTGTACCATCCAACTAAACTACTCCTTTTGACAATGGTTCATACTCAAGTCCTAACTTGTCTACTAGCTATTTAGGCATGATTGAGCTGCTTGCTCCACTGTCGATCATGCAGTTATGCACTATGTTTTTACCAATTATTAAGCTGACATAAAAAGGGGGTGGTTTTACCTCTTTAGCTAGCTGTCCCTGCTTTTGATCTGAACTGTTCGCAATAACTCTTGGCTATTATGTATTTTCTTTGTTAGAAATTGATATCTTATCCAAAGCCTCCTGTAAACTTTCTTTTTGCCCAGGCAAGCGTAATGCATCTAACATGGTAATGCTAATAATTATTTTTTTCATATGTTCAATGATATTGCAAGAAGAAATAGTAACTTTTGACTATACCTTTTGAACAGTAGCGTCTATTTGAGCTGCTTGAGGCTGGAACTGAACTTTGGGCTGCTCCTTTGATGGTCCAACTTATTGTTTTGGTAAAATATGAACATTCTGAGCTGTTGAAGGCTGAACTTGCCCCTATTGGGCTATAAAATCTTATTTTTCTATTGAATAACAAGTTGTTTATCTTTTTCTACCTGTTGTTTATCAGGAACAACTTGTCTCAGATCAAATGCTCTTTTCTTGGCCCTCGTATTGGCTGCAATAGAAGTGGCTGACTGATTTTGAATTTGCACGTGATTAACTCTGCAAAATTCACTTCCTTGCCAGTTCATCATGGCAACGTCAAGGTCACTCTAATGCGTTTGTTCATCTTGTTGATTATTGTCCTCCTTAGTTGTTTGTTAAGAAGCAACATAATTATTTTGCACCATAAGTGCTTGATTAATCACCTCATTCATGCAAGTAGCCTGATTATGAGGCTGATTGTAGGGATAACACCATACATAATCCTACGCTAAGTTGTTTTGTATTGGCATCAGCTCCTTTGAAGAGCTAGCAGGAGTTGGGTTAAATGGCTACTTAGGACTAAAGTTAAAATTCCTCTTCTTTCCTTGGTAATCAGCTTGATAAGCAAGCCTATTTGCTTGAAATGATGATTGATTAGGCCTGAAATTTTGACCTTGCTTGTTTTTAAGACTTACCAAGTTGTTACTCACAGTTTGTAGTAACTTGGCCATTTGTTGTTGGTCATTTATTAGCTACTGTTGGGTATCTTTAAGACTTTTTAAATCAGAATTTGCTAGAACAACATTATTTTGTGCTGCTGCTTGGAAATCTAAGGCTGGAACAACAGGTATAGCAGCTATCAGAGGTATTTGAATGGGCATATATGGCTGTACCTCTAGGAAAATTGGCATAGGGGGTTTTGGAGAAAGTTTACCAACTTGTATAAGGGTGTTTTCAGCTCTAATAGCAATGTCATATGCTATTGGTAATGTTAACCCACCCATTGACTGTATCATTAAAGCAATATCACTATGGAATGATCTAAGGTAATACAGAAAAATGTGGTCTGGAGTTGGCCTTACCATTACTGGAATTTGATCCCATGTCCTTTGAAATATGAAATGAAAGTCCATCATTCATTCTTGTGGCGCTCTCTTTATAGTCGTCATTTGTTCAACTAGAGATAAATGATCGAACTTATCTGAAAATTGCTTTGTTAGCTTGTCTCCTAAGTCATCCCATGTTGGAACACTATGGACTGGTAAGCCACAAAACCATTGAGATGCTTTCCCCTTGAATAACGCTGCTAACAACCTCAAAGCTACATTCTCCTGAATCACATGGTGAACTCCACATAGCGAGGCTACGTCTCTAATATGCTTAATGGGCGTAGTCGGATCCTCACTAGTAAAGAAGGGTAGAATTTTGAGTGTTGCTATTGGTATATCATCATGCAAATCCAAATCTAATGGGCTTCCCCCATTGAATGGAACACAAACATGTACTTTGGCCATTGGAGCTACTGGTATTCTATGATTTGCAGCTTGTATAATCAGTACAGGCTGAATTGGTATTTTGTAGCTTGGCGAAGCTGAAAATGAACTTGGCTGCCTTGTTAACAATCTGCCTCTCCTTCTTGATGTGTAAACTATGGTTCTGCTCTTTTAATTAGAGAAATTGATTGCTTTCTTGAAGGCTTACCAAATGTTCGCTTAGTTTTCCTTCCTATTCTCTTTGGTGAAGACAGCTGCAAGTACTCAAACAAAGAACTTCATGTCTCAATATTTCTCATAAGTTGTTTGCACTTGATCTGCTAGAAATTGAGAAACGGAGTCACCAGGTATATGAAAATAATCCTCTAAAAGGCTGGAATAAACTATTGTATATACCAAACAGCAGCTTGAATTGTAAAAAAAACTTACCTTGAAAAGTGATTCAAAGTCCCACCGAGCATGCCAAAAACTGTTGTCAATCAAATTGCACCTGAATGCTTGAATATTGAAATTCAGAAATCTGTTAAAACATTGGAACTAATTCCAAGCTGTGGGTATCCTATAAGGAATTAGACCTCCAGATTCTAGGTTGGTTCCTATTTAATTTTCTGGTTAATAACTAAGTGATTTGTTGGAAAGGGGAGAAAGACTATTACTAAATGTATGCAAAATTGTAAATTGAAGGTGATGCACCTAACCGATAATGATTTGCAACTATGACTCACAATAAACTTCTCAACACTCCAATCTGCACAACCTGATTTGATAATTTAATCACTTGAATGATTTAAACAGAGGCTTTGACCTAATGCAATATTGAGGAAAACGAGGTTTTCACGACTAAATTGATTAATCAATTACAAGCATAGTGCATAACCAGTGAACTTAAACTAAATTGCATATATATATATGTGAAAAAGACAAAAAAAAATTAGAGGTTTCAGAACTGAAACACAGTAATTCTTCGATCAAATTCCTCACAAAAATGATGCTTGAAATCTAGAAGGCAAATTCTAAAAATACTAAAAATTAAAGGAATCTTCTGTAATAACACAATTTGAACCTGTAAAAACACTACTGTATTAATTTGAAAGAAAAATTTGAGCTACAAGATGATTCACTTTGCAGAGTGCAAAGGCTGAAAAACAAGAACTAGAATGAAAAAGATAAACTTTTTCAATATATACAATAAGAATGCACTTCAAAGTGCATGAAAATGCAATTGAAAGTCAATTTCAGTGAGAAAGTGATAACTCCAAGGTGAAATCTGAGCAAAAGCAAAAATCCCTGAAAATGAGGCTCAAACTCATGCAAAAATGAGTGAACTCAATTTTGAACTGGCAGTCATAAAGCATGTAACTAATCTGCAACTCAAACTGAACTGGAAATCCCTGAAAAGGTGGGCTAAAGCATGCAAAACTGTCTCATTCTTGTCAATTCGCCCATGCAATTGGAACTCCATCTTCATGCGAAAATCTTCAGTTGAATTTGATGTGTAACTGAAGTAAAATTGTGATTTAGCTTTAATTAACATCTTTATTTGCATTTGAAAAAGATGAATTAATTAAATGATTTATAACATATCATTTAACTAATTCATTTACATTGTTTAATGCAAATAAATATGAAAAGAATAAAGCTAATTTAAAAAATATATTTCTCCACTTCATGACCTTTAAGTTCCATATGTCATACTTAGCATGTATTTTGCACTTTTCACTAAATAATCGCCATTCGACCACACTTGGCATAAATTTGTCAATAATTTAAATGTTCTGCCATAATACTTTAGCACAAATCTAAATCTTCATATGTTGATAAGGTCGACCATACTTTAGCTAGGCTCATTGACTTAAAAGTCATGGCCACGGGAAAGACAAAAGACATAATGATTATTAAAAATCATTCACAAAAATATCAAAAATGAGTTTAGGGCGGATGAACAAAGAAATCATCCAACCCTAAATCATTACCATTCTTTTGACTTTGAGAAGCTTCATGAAGAAGTTGTTGACCGTCGCCATGGAGTAGGGTTTCAGTTCAAACTTGACCTTCTTCCTACTGATTTTGATAATTTCTTGAGAGATTCTGAACATAACAGGTAAGATGAAGTTCATTTTGTCTCAAATCTGAGTCTTTTCAAGCATTTGAATTCTTTTCTTGAGGCCTAAATGGCGCGGCTGTGCATAAATCTAATATATACTTTACCATTTCTTTGTTCTGAGGCCGTCACTGTGCTAGGTAAATTTGGGCCGATTCCTTCATGATAAAAACTTGAATCTTCTGTTAAGAGGTTGAAATCTCCACTTTGACTTGCTGGTAAGTCAGTTTCTCTTTATTTTTTATCATTTCATGGCTTCTACAGCCGCGTCCATAATCAATTCTAATTTGGGTTCTCTTATTACAAATATGTGACTATAGGTGCCATATTTATTGTTCCTTCAGAAACCTCTACATTTTTCCTTTGTATTCTGGCGTAGTTTCTGCAATCCTGATCTGGGTATTCTTATTTCATTGCATTTTTTTGAATATATTTTTTGCAGCTAGAAAAATTCCATCAGGCTCTGTATCTGGCCATGCCTACTGTGCTTGGGTTTATGCACTCCAGTTGAAGTCTAGATTGGGTTCGACCCATGAGATATTATACACCATTTTTGTATATTTTTGGCCATGGCTAATATAATCTCCATCATTTCCATCTGGGTATCCTGGCACAAACAAAAAAACTTCTATGCTTTGTATCTTCAATGATTTTCCTTTATGCTTAAATGACTTCCATAGATATGAGTAAAAACTCGAAACCCTAGATCATTTTCTCCTTCTGTGGGATTTGTATTGATTATTATGATATATGGCTCAGCCCATGAGATATTATCATTGTGCTGCAAATGAAATCTGGGTTTTATGATGTATGAACAAGCTGAGTTCAAATTGGAAATTGCATTTTGTACCTTCTCTAGAGATTCTTATGTGATTACTCTATGATATTCAACTTCTATGATCTGTAGCTTTTTTGTGAATAACAAAGGTCTTCCATATATATGTAAACTCGATTTGAGCAGGCCGTGGCTTCACAGCATTCTAATTTTTTTGCATTTCATTGCATTTTGTATTTTGGAGGGAAGGCTAAGATTGACATCTTTTGCCAAGCTCTTAAGTTCTGCGGTAGCTGTAAATGCCAATTCCTTTGCATATGATGTTTCTTTGGCAACTTCATCCTCTTTTTGCAGAATTTGAGTTTGTAATTGAATGTTAATTAGATTATTTGTAGCTTGTTCATACATACCTTTTAAGAATGTCATCTGCACTACTCACGATATCATTCTATTGACAAGAAAAATTGTATCTAAGTTCCTTATTAATCCCAAATGATTACCATTATCAGATATAGAATAGTGCCATTCTCTGTCACTGGTTTTCTTTACTAATCTACTCCATTGTATGTGTGTTCACCATTACACTTAGCAACTTAAAAAACATTATACTTTTCTGTCTGTTACTTATTATTTTCTCAAACAAGAATTTCAAGGTATCACATGTTATAAGTATTCTGAGATAGCATTATTTTGACTTTGAGAATGTAATGCTTACATTTGTCTAGTTCTATATCTGAATCAACTTCACTTCATTTATTGTTCTTTTCCATGGAAAACCTGTAGATACTTGTTCCTTGCTACTATCTCACATTTGTTCAAGCTTCTTAGCACACTTTGTGCACAATTTTCTATTCTAAAATGTTGAGTTTGTAGATTGTATCTTCACTTATTATTGTGTTTTTCATAAACTTGTATTCCATCAACAGTCACTTAGAACATACTATAAGTTTTTTCAAGTTATTGCTCCTTGAGTTGAAAGCCTCTAAGATGGCTTCCAATCTATTCTATTATTGACTGTTTACATCTTTTCCTCTGTAAAATATCTTTCCACAAGCCCTGCTTCTTCAAGTATTTTTCTTTACAAACTATGCCTCGTATGCTATCCATCTCAACTTGTGAACATGCCTGAAAATGCCTATTGATTGACCAGCACTGCAATAGCATTTGTCACTGTTCTCTTGATCTGAAACTTCAACAATGTTGTCCTACATGATTTGAATTTCATATAAGGTGGAAAATGCCAATGAAAATACATAGTTGAAAAATCGTAGTGACTGAAAAGACCAGTAGATGAATTTGCTCCAAATCGTGGGTTTACTATGTTAGGCAATGAACTGCCATTGGCTTTTATAGGAACAAAAATTTCATTTAATGTGGCGAAGATTAATAGTTAAGACTAATGCTTTAGCTATTCTATGTGACAGATTAAAAGAATCCCACACATTCATTTTTTCACTCTTAACTGTCTTGATCTTTACTTCCCATATCACTGCATGTAAATTCTTTAGTGAAAAATGATTGTGCTCCATTGTGCATAATGAAATTCTACTATACTCCACATATATCCTCTGTTAGCTTCAAGACATAATGGTTGTCATCAATCGTCCTAGTACATTCAAACTCACAATGAAATGGAATTGTACCTTTTTAGCTGTATTCAATGAATTTGAACAAAGGGTGAACGTAGACTTGCTTCATCTGTTTCTTTGGTGACAACAGTCCAATTCATGATTGTCCTTGATATGATGCTCTTAATGCATTTTCTATTTTATGAGAATTTGATCTATTAAATTCTACCATGATATAGCTTCATATGGCTTGAAAGCTGCCGCCTTAAGTTTTTCATTGAATTTCTTTTATGACAACAGTCTTACTTCATGACTGCGACTGATATAAAGCTCTCATATATAAATAGATGAGAGGTATCTACCTGATATTTCGGGCTCTACCCTTGTGGGAGCCCGTTTTGCTCCACATATCTGATAAAATGATCTCGAACATGATGAACCTATTCCTGCACATTGAAACAAACATGTTAGTAAAATAAAAGAAGCTGAAAGCTTCCATTGAGTTATGTTTTTCTTGATTGTCAGCCTTTCATCTGATGAATGCTTGTTTTAATGCAAATTACATTTCTGTCTGTAGCATAGGCATAAGGCAGAATGTAATTCATCATTGCTTAGAGTATAACTCTAATGCCGCTCTTTTACAAATTTTGCAGGTTCATGGAGCGAGGAAACGAGGCTGCAGCTGCTTGGAGACGCGATGACTGAAGATACCAACGAAAGTGATTCATCATTACAGGCAATGATGAATTACTTATCTTCTTTACGCTTATGTTATTTTCAGCAGTGTAGTTTTTCCTTTGAATTGTATTCATCATTTGATTGTTATAATCAAACTCAGTTACTCTCATGACTTGTGTGAGATTCAACATTTTTACAAAATGATTAAAAGCATTACTATGCAAGTTTTCTCAATTTTCTGTTTTAAATGCTTGCACAATAAAACAATGATTCAAATGTAAAATGATCTTCTATGATGATCAATGAATACTTAAACATCAAAACTTCAAAATTTCTATACCTATCAATGATGAACTTGATTCAGCTCTACCTAATTGAGTTGGTAGTGAAAAATAGGTAACAACTATTTCACAAGGAAGTCTATTGGAAAGCTTGCCTCAGTCAGATTTGGCATAAAACTCCTAAGGAAGAAAGTCATTAAGACCAGCTGGATGTCTTGCCGACTGGAAGTATGGTTCTATTCATTTGAATTACACTGGTCGCCCAGACATTTCAGTCGCCAAGAGTTTTTATGTATCTCTCCACTTGGAAAGAAGTCACGCCAACCCTTGTGCACAAGGCTAGCATCGCCAAAGAAGGGTGTCATCAGGGAGAGGTCTTTCCGATAGATGGAAGTCTCGGTGAAAGGTTATGGTCTCAGTGTAACCTCTTGCTGACCAAGTGAGGTCTCGCCGAAAGTTTTGAGTTTGGTGTAAGGTCTGGCCAATCGGTAGATGTCTCGCTCAAGGTTAATGGCCTTGGTGAAAGGTCTTGCCGACCTGATGGTGTCTTGCCAAAGGGAGTTAGCGTCGGCGTAATGTTTTGAACTCGAGATGTCTTCCCGACCAAGTGGAGTCTCACCGAAAGATGGATGTCATTGGGGAGATGTCCTGCCAACCCGATGGTGTCTCGCCGAAGGTTTATGCCTTCGGTATGAAGTCTTGCCGATAGCGATGGGTCTGCTGCAGGCTTCAGTGAGAACTCTTGCTGAATGCGGATTTCGGGCGACGAAATGGCGATATCAGTATGACTCCTGAGGGCTCGCTATGATGTCTGGCCGAAAGTGATAGTCTTGCCGATGTTTTTAGGGATGTCGATATGACTTTTGCAGCTCGATATGAACTCTTGTCGATGGTTGTAAGCCATGAAAAATGCTACTACGAAGTCTAATTGCATCAGGGAGACACGACTAGTGTCTCACCGACATGTAATTCGGTTTAAACGACCTTTGACCATCTGGGAATCTACATCGCACGAGTTCAACCAATCAGAAGGAGCTAAAGATGGACCATGGGCAGTTTGACTATTGTGACTATTCTTGTGGGGAAGATCAGCGGAATGTGAGCAGTATGGATTTGCTCTGTGATCAAGGATGATGAATCGGTTCGAAGGCAGTTCGAAGGCAGTAGTGTTGTCTCTATGGAGGCCTGACAATAGAGAACATTTGATGTTGTCTCTCAAGGGATCAACTTGAAGAGAGATCTGAAACAAGGGGAAGAAGCCGTGAGTCTCAAAGACAGCTGGGATGTTTGTTGGCAAAGGTAGAGTGACATTTATGATAATGCTTCAGGGCATTCAAGGCGGCTCTGATGGAAGTTTGAAGGTGGACATGGGGGCCAGAAGTTAATGCGATGGTTGCAAAAGATTTAAAGGGCCATCCCTAGAGTGATCTTTCACTGACATGGACACAGGGATGTACATTGAATGCATTAAATTTATTTTCAAAAGATCTGAGGGTTGACCCTTCTAAGAACTGATATTTTGTAAACCCTAAAACAAAGGGACGACACTTTTTTAGTTTTCATATATATGGCATTTTTTCCTCATTTTGTAGGACGGTTCTTACTTGCATATTTTCTGCTTTGTGACTTCTATGAGTCCTTAGAGGAGAATACTGAGTTTTGTAACTCATTTATAGACATTGTATGGTAGAGTTTCACCTTTGGAGATCAATAAAGAAAGCAATTTCTGCCTTCTTAGTTATCTGTTTCATTGAATGTGTTGGATGATTGATAAATTTACATGTGAGTTTTCTTATTCCTTGTTAATATGTCTCATTAATAGCACTTTTAAGCAGAGGAGATATGCATATTGCAGGTTATAGGTTATGTTGGTGATGCAAACAGATTTTAGTTGTGAGGAGAATTTATCATCCTTCTAGGACTGTATGTATTGTAGCTTTCTTATGAAATGTTTATGCAGTATCATATGAGTATTGAGTTGTACATATCAGCTTTTATTAGTTGATTGAAAACTGTGTGTTAAGCAACTGTACATGTTTTGAGAAAATTTGGTGTATCACCATAGGATTTAATTTTCATTTTTTATGCACTCCTCCCTTTTCCTTATGAATATTAGTAGTTAAGTGATATTACCAGTTAGGAGCCGACCTTATCCAGAGGTTCATTTCAACTCTAGGTGACCCACAACCTTGAAATGATCCCATGTTTCTCTAGAAAGCTCAATTTTTCATAACTTTTCATAGGGTGCATTTCTAGGAGATAACAACTCCCAACACCTAATATCCCTACCATTCAATCCTTTTATCCATTTATCCATAAATACCCTAACATTCCTAATCATGACCAACAAATGCACACATTGTCTAAACAAGAATCTTCCAGTCATTCCACCTATCCTATGGAATTCAAAAATAAAAAATTTCAATGCCTCTACCTATAAAGTAAAAATTCCTAAGGGTCCTCATGCCTTAGGACATCAATACAAAAATCCAAAGAAAATACATCCCAAAAGTTATATAAGCCCATATCTCCAAAAGTAAAGGGAAAAACTAAAATGGTTTGGGTCCCTAAGAAAAAGGAAGCAATTCAAATGAGGCATCTACATCACAAAAATCCCAACCATCCCCTTCCATCCAAAATGCACATTCTATTCAAAAATTACAAAAAGCCCACAAGCCAAACAAAAGTCATAAAAATACTAAGTCTATGTGGGTACCTAAAGCATCATCACCTATGTCCTAAGCAAACATCTCCATTGCTTCCTACACCTCGTACACATCAAAATATTCAAAGTTTATCATAGTGTGTGCAACCATTGGTCATGGTTCCCTTCCATTTCACAACAATTCCACATACCTCCATCCCCTCACCCTTCACTCATTATCCTACATATCTCCCCCACCACCTTCCTATGGTCCATGATTTTGGCTAAGCCTCCCCATTCATCTTTTGCATAAGTCCCATATAATCCCTATCATCTTTCCTACATAATCCACATCATAATCCATCATCTACCTACTCCATCTCCCTTTCATGTCATTGTAATTGAAAAATTAAAAGTATATCTACATTCTTCCCTGAGTCTTTGATGTTAGGAGAGTTGTTTCCGCATTGAATTTTCCCTTGAGGAGGCTCGATGTGAAGTCCTGGCGAGAGCGGTATGTCTCACCGATAGAAAACTAAAGTCGATGCAACATGTCAA
This sequence comes from Sequoia sempervirens, assembly GCA_007258455.2. Classification (NCBI taxonomy): domain Eukaryota; kingdom Viridiplantae; phylum Streptophyta; class Pinopsida; order Cupressales; family Cupressaceae; genus Sequoia; species Sequoia sempervirens. The sequence continues at coordinate 55,472 of VDFB02093438.1, forward strand.
GCTCGGTAAAACATCTTGGCGATCATGAAGACTCTTGTCGATATCGATAGTGAAGACTTTATGGCATCGGGGAGACATTGTTAGTGTCTCACTGATATGCCAACAAAGTTTGAACTCTTTTGACCGAATGATGACTATCTACGTGGCTGGTATTTGAACAATCAGAGGAGCCAAATTGGAACCGTTGGAAGACAGTCTGTTGTGGCAGTTCTGTGAGGAAGTTCAATAGACAGGGAACGACATGAATATAGTTTGAAGTTGCAGATGCTCAATGGTTCGGTTGGTTTGAAGAACAATTGTGTGAATAGTTTGAATTGTATAAAAGTGATTTCTATTCTGTAAAGATTGTAACTTGAAAGTTCTTGTACAAGTTTGATCATTGTGAAAGCTACGGAAATATGACATCAGAAAGATAAGTCTGATATTTGTATGTAATCTCCATTACTATAATACAAAGTGATTTCTCTTGGTGTGGTGGGTTTTTCTCCCGTAAGGGTTTTCCCACATATATCTGGTGTTCATATGTGTTTGTCTAATTCTTTGTTTCTGTTATTTATTTCAAAGTGCATTAATTGGATTGTAATTGAAAAATTAAAAGTATATCTGCATTCTTCCTTGAGTCTTTGATGTTAGGAGAGTTGTTTCTGCATCTAATTTTCCTTACAAGTGGTATCAAAGCCTGGCTAGTTGTGTTATCCTTGTGGGTACGTTGGGTTTTTTGTGTCAATTTATGTTCAGTGGGAGTCTTGTAGAAGTTTATCAATTTCTAATTATAGATTGAGATGGCTAGCACATCAGGAAAGATTTAAATAGAGAAGTCCAATGGCAGCAATTTTGAGTTGTGGAAACTAAAGATGGAAGATCTATTGGCTGATCGTGATCTTTGGATTGTTGTGTCTGGAGAAAAGCCTACAAGCATGAAGCAAGAATATTGGGACCTTGCAAATAGAAAGTCTAAGGGGTTGATAAGGCTCTGTCTGGAAGACTTCATTCTTCTGAATGTGCATGAGGAGAAGACTGCATCTTGCTTGTGGAAGAGACTAGCATCTATTTATCAGGGGAAGTCCTTGGTGAATAAACTATTCCTGAGGAAGAAGCTATATAGTTTGAGAATGCAAGAAGGAGGGTCTGTAGATGATCATTTGAACACATTCAACATGTTGATTGCACAGTTAACATCTGTTGGGGTGAAAACTAAAGAAGAGGATCACTGTATGCTTATATTGTGTTCTTTTCTAGACTCTTGGGATCATCTGGTGATGGTTATTGGGAGTACAACATCCAGTTTCAAGATGGAAGATGTTGTTGCATCTTTGTTGTTAGAAGAGATGAGAAGGAAATATTTTGAGATGGCGAAGGAGGCTCTTGCTGTTAGAGGAAGGTCAAAAGAGAAAGGAAAGAAGAAGGACAAGAAATTGAAATTGAAATCAGAGGGGAGATCAAAGTCTCCTGGCAAGAAGTCCAAGGTGAAGTGCTGGAACTGTGGGCAACCTGGTCATGTCTGAAAGGAATGTAAAGAGGAGAAGAAGAAAAAGAAGAAGTATTCTTCTGACAATGATTCTTCTCACAGTGATGGAGACGCCTTCATTGCAACCTTGGCTGCCAATGTGCATCGATGATGTCCGTTGATTGATTCCGAGCATTCCTTGCTACGACATCTCAGCCGCAGACCCGGTTTACAAAGGCGAAGAATAATGATGGTGGAAAGGGGTGTACTTGAAAGTGATTCAACTTTGGAAATTGTTGGTCATGGAAGAGTCGTAATACAATTCCTTGATATGCAGTGAAGGGAATCAATAATGTAATGCATATACCAAGTCCGCCTCGAACTTACTTTATGTAAGTATGCCTAAATGATATTGGAGTGCAAGTCAATGCCTTCTAGAGATGGCTACAAGATGACTCAGGCCTCTATGGTGCTGGCTAGAGGTACCAGAACTGGCAACTCAGACAAGTCGGATGCAATGTGTTGTTCAATGTAATAGTAATCAGGAAGTCAGCCGTAAAAGCTACTTAGCAGGTAAAGAGGGAAATATCCCACTATGTAAAAATATATGGAAGTAAAACTCCAGAGAGAAGACTATGCTCGCATCATAGGCTAGGCCACATAGGAGAAAATGTTTAAAAACCTTGAAGAACAAAACCGTTGAGGGGGTTTTAAGATTGTAACTCGAATTTGAATTCGTGGAGCATTGTATATATATGGAAAAACAACACCGTGTTTCTTTTTTACTCCAGTCCTCATAAATCTTTTGGTTTTCTAGATTATATTCATTCAGATGTGTTTGGTCTAGTGAATGTTCCTTCTTTGTCTAAATCAAGATACTATGTGTCGTTCATTGATGATTATTCAAGAACATTCGTTTATTTTTTGAAAAGTAAATCAGAAGTGTTCAGTCAGTTAAGGAATTTAAGAACCTTATAGAAAATTAGACTGGAAGAAAAATTAAATGCTTAAGGACTGATAATGGCGGTGAATTTTGTTCTGATGAATTCAAGATATATTGCAAAGAACATGGAATTAAAATACATAAGACTACACCTTATACTCCACACCAGAATGGAGTTGCAGAAAGGTTCAATAGGACAGTGATGGAGAGAGCACAAAGTATGCTCAGTAGTGCTACCTTGGAGGAGAATTTCTGGGCTGAGGTTGTATCTACTACATGTTACCTAATTAATCATTCTCCAAATTCTGCTCTTGTTGAGAAGACACTTTTGGAAGCATGGTCTGGTAAGAAGCCCTCTTTAAGACATATTCATGTTTTTGGCAATGAGGCATATGCTCATGTGTCGTATGAGAAAAGATCTAAGTTGGAGAACAAGGCTGTCAAATGTATTTTTATTGGCTATAGTGCTGACATAAAAGGGTACAAGCTTTGGAATCCCAATACAGAGAAGGTTGTATATAGTAGAAGTGTAATCTTTCGTGAGCTGAAGCCTTCTACCTTTGATCTACAGTCAGAGACAAAGTCAGAAAATAATAAGGATGTAGTTGGAATTCCTCCTACTCCAGATAAAGAGGAATTGAAAATTCAAAATGTACCTGAAACTGAGGAGAGCTCAAGCAGTTCTGAAAGTTTTGAAGAAGAAGAAGAACCTAAGCCTCAACAAGTGAGGAGGTCAACCCGTGAAAGAAAACAACTTGATAGGTATGGGTTCTCTTTGATAGATTCTACTTGTGCCTATGCTTTAATTTCTAGCACTGATGAGCCTAGGACTGTAAAGGAGGCATTTAAAATTTCTAATTTAGACTCTTGGTTGGAAGCCATGAACAAAGAAATGGCATCATTAGAAAAGAATGAGACTTGGAGTTTGATGCCCTTGCCTAAAGGTAGAAAAGTTGTGGGCTACAAATGGGTATTTAAGAAGAAGATTGGTCTGGATGGCAGTGTGGAAAAGTATAAGGCGAGATTGGTTGCAAAGGGTTATTCCTAGGTAGAAGGAATTGATTATGGGGAAATTTTTTCTCTTATAGCTAAGCTGACATCTATTAGATTTCTTTTGTCACTTTAATAGCAGTGATGATATGGCTTAGAGAGTCAAGCTTGAAGGGATGTAGAGACAACATTTCTTCATGGTGATCTTGAAGAAGAGAAATCTATATGTCAGCTGAGCACTTTGTTAGAAAAGTAAAAGCTGGTTTGCAAATTAAAGAGAGTCTATGTATGGGTTAAAAGCGGTCACCTAGATATATGGTACTAGAAATTTGATACTTTATGTATTGTCTTTGGGATTTGTGAGAGATCAAAATCGATCATTGTGTCTATTATAAAGAGTTGAAAGTGATCAAGTGCTTATTATTGCTCTCGATGTTGATGATATGTTGTTCATAGGCAATAGTAAGTTGATGATTTTTGATCTTAAGTCTCAATTGTCTACTAAGTTCAAAATAAAAGATCTTGGTGCAACTAGGTATGTCCCAGGATGGGAGATAACCCGGGGATAAAATTGGAGAAAACAAACTAGTCAAAATAGAAGTATATCAGGGGCTATTCTAGAGATTTTGCATGAATGATTGCAAGTAGCTAGTTGTTCCTAGTCTTGCTTGTAGGGGAATGAAGCTATATATGTGTGACCAGAAAGAAATATCCCTAATGAGGTGGAGGACATGACCCGGTGTACCTATGTGTTAGTCACGGTTCTGGTCTCATGCAATGGAGTGCGTACAAGGCGGACATTACTAGCGTTAGAGGTTCTTGAGTCCCTGGACATGGCTGAAATCCTAAGAAGGGACACATTGGGATCTTTATAAAGAGAGTTTTCAAATGTTGAAGGGCACTTGGTTACTGCTGTGTATTACCATGGGAACTTGGTTGAATCATAGAAGAGGGACTCTCGATGTACCGAGGGGTATATAATGGATTGATTAGGCTGAGGGACATTGATAGTGGGGAGGTCCACCCGATTGGATATACTTTCATGTTAGATGGTGGTCAGGTGAGTTGGATTAAGTAAGCAGCAGGGCTATAGTCACTTTGTCCACTACAGAGGTTGAATACATGGCAGCTACACATGCTTGTAAAGAAGCAGTTTGGTTAAAACATTTGTGTTCTAACATTGGTTTTGATGCAGGGAAAATAAATATTTTCTGTGACAGTCAGAGTGCAATTTGTCTCACAAAGAATCCTACTTTCCATGCCAAGATGAAACATATAGATGTACAATACCACTTTGTACAAGATATGGTGGAGGATGGAAAGGTTAGTTTGGAAAAAGTTGATGCTCTGGAGAATGTTGTAGATGCATTGACGAAGCCAGTGAGCACAAACAAGTTCAGGTGGTGTGCCAGTTCAATGGGACTTAGTGCCCATGATTTTTAGTAGGTTCATTGTGCTCTGGAGGTGCCTGTGTGATCTTCATCAAGTGGGAGATTGTTGGAAATATGTGCCTAAATCATCACAGGCTGTAACCTCTATTGGGGAAAAGTCGGTGTGACATCCATCACGTCTGGCCGACTAGCAGTAGTAACCTTGTTGATTTGTACAGGTCATTGTGACCTAGCTTTTGTCTCACCGAAAAATCCTATTGCTGTGACATATTGTGTTCACTATGACCTCTTACCACCCGTGGAGATCTCTGGCCGACAGGCCACTCATATCGTATATCGGGATAACCTATGGTGGCTTAGTGAGAATTCTTATCGAGATATTTTGTCTCGCCGATAGTATGTTGCATCTTGTGGTCTTCGGCGTATCTTATATTCTATCGATAAGAAGTCTTACTAATGTGTGAATGTCTCACCGATGGAGGTTCAAGTGTTGGTCATCAGAGTAACACAAAGGATCTTGGGGAGATCTCTCAGCAACTGTAGAATGTCTCACCAATAGCATATAGCTATTTGGGTAACACATGGGTCTCGGGGAGAAGTCTCAGTGAGAATGGAATGTCATGCCGACCGTTTGGTGCTCGATGTAACTTAAAGTATTTAGAGTAAAGTCTCGGCAAAGGATGTATGTCTTGCCGACTGTTGATGGCTTCAAAGTAACATAAGGGATCTCAGTGAAACCTCTTGGTGACAATGATATGTCTTGCCAACTATTGTTTGACGATCAGTATAACATGTGACTTCGGTATAATCTTCTGGTGAGAGCGATAGTCTTGCCAAAAGGAAAATTGAAGTCAGTGAAACTTGAGGAGGCTCGATGTGAAGTCCTGGTGAGAGCGGTATGTCTCGCCAATAGAAAACTGAAGTCAATGCAACATGTGAAGCTTGGTAAAATGTCTTGGCGATCAGAAAGACTCTTACTGATATCGATAGTGAAGACTTTGTGGCATCGGGGAGACACTGTTAGTGTCTCACCGATATGCCAACAAAGTTTGAACTCTTTTGACTGAATGATGACTATCTACGTGGTTGGTATTCAACCAATCAGAGCATCCAAATTGGAACCGTTGGAAGACAGTCCATTGTGGCAGTTCTATGAGGAAGTTTGACAGATAGGGAACGACATGAATATAGTTTGAAGTTGTAGATGCTCGATGGTTCGGTTGGTTCAAAGAACAATTGTGTGAACAGTTCGAATTGTATAAGAGTGATTTCTATTCTATAAAGATTGTAACTTGAAGGTTCCTGTACAAGTTTGATCATTGTGAAAGTTGCTAAAATATGACATCAGAAAGATAAGTCTAATATTTGTATGTAATCTCCATTACTATAATAGAAAGTGATTTGAAACAACTCTCCTAACTTCAAAGACTCAGGGAAGAATGTAGATATACTTTTAATTTTTTAATTACAATCCAATTAAGATGCACTTTGAAATAAATAGCAGAAATAGAGAATTAGACAAACACATATGAACACCAGATATACGTGGGAAAACCCTTACAGGAGAAAAACCCACCACACCAAGAGAAATCACTTTGTATTACAGTAATGGAGATTACATATAAATATCAGACTTATCTTTCTGATGTCATATTTCAGTAGCTTTCACAATGATCAAACTTGTACAAGAACCTTCAAGTTACAATCTTTACAGAATATAAATCACTCTGATACAATTTGAACTGTTCACACAATTTTTCTTCGAACCAACCGAACCATCGAGCATCTGCAACTTCAAATTATATTCATGTCGTTCCCTGTCTGTCGAACTTCCTCATAGAACTGCCACAACGGATTGTCTTCGAATGGTTCCAATTCGGCTCCTTTGATTAGTTGAATACCAGCCATGTAGATAGTCATCATTCAGTAAAAAGAGTTCAAAATTTGTTGGCATATTGGTGAGACACTAATAGTGTCTCCCCAATGCCACAAAGTCTTCACTATCGATATCGGCAAGAGTCTTCTTGATCACCAAGACATTTTACCAAGCTTCACATGTTGAATCGACTTAAGTTTTCTATTGGCAAGACATACCGCTCTCGCCAGGACTTCACATCGAGCCTCCTCAAGTTTCACTGACTTCAGTTTTCCTTTCAGCAAGACTATCACTCTCGCCAGGAGATTATACAGAAGTCACATGTTATACTGATCGTCAAACAATAGTCGGAAAGACATATCATTGTCGCCAAGAGGTTTCACCGAGATCCCTTATCTTACTCGAAGCCATCAACAATTGGCAAGACACTCATGCCAGTGAGACTTTACTCAGGAGAATTAGGGTTACATCATGTGAGGCAGGTGACATGACATTCCATTCTGGGGCCTCCACTGAGACCCATGTAGTGCCGTGCTTCTCCTCGCTGGTGAACAGACATCACGATCAGCGAGAGATCTCCACGAGATCACTTTGTGTGTTACTCTAAGGTGGCCAACACTTGAACCTCCATCGATTGAGACATTTACTTCTGATGCAAGACTTCTTGCTCGATAGAAAAGTGCCGATCTGGCAGAAGGCCACAGTGCCAACATATTTTCCGGTGAGACAAAATATCACCAGAATGAACTTCTCCTGCAGAACTCTGATAGGTTATCGGGAATATCTCACGATATGAGTGGCCTGTCGGCCAGAGATCTCCACGGGTGGTAAGAGGTCACAGCGAACACAATATGTCACAGCGATAGGATCATTCAGTGAGACAGAAGCTAGGTCACAATGACTTGTACAAATCAACAAGGTTACTACTGCTAGTTGGATAGACATGATGGATGTCACACTGACTTTGCCCCAATAGAGGTTACAGCCTGTGATGATTTAGGCACATATTTCCAACAATCTCCCACTCTACGAAGATCACACAGGCACCTCCAGAGCACAATGAACCTACTAAAAATCATGGGCACTAAGGCCCATTGAACTGGCACCCACCTGAACTTGTTTGTACTCACTGGCTACATTAATGCATCTGCAACATTCTCTAAAGTATCCACTTTTTCCAAACTGACCTTTCCATCCTCCACCATATCTCGTACAAAGTGGTACAGTACATCTATATGTTTCTTCCTAGCATGGAAAGTAGGATTCTTTGCTAGAAAAATTGCACTCTGACTATCACAGAAAATAGTTATTTGCCCTACATCAAAACCAATGTTAGAACACAAAAGTTTTAACCAAACTGCTTCTTTACAAGTATGTGTAGTTGCCATGTATTTAGCCTCTGTAGTGGACAAAGCGACCATAGCCTACCACTTACTCATCCAACTCACTGCACCACCATTCAACATGAAAGTATATCCACTGGTGGACCTCCTGCTGTCAATGTCCCCTGCCCAATCAGAATCCACATAGCCTCAAATACTGAGAGTCCTCTATGATTCAACCAAGTTCTCATGGTAACACAAAGTAAAATATGAAGTGCCCTTCAAATATTTGAAAACTCTCTTTACAGCATACCAATGTGTCCTTCCAGGATTAGCCATAAACCGACTAAGAACTCCCATTGCTTGGGCCATGTCTGGCCTTGTACAGACCATTGCATACATGAGACTTCCAACCACACTAGCATAGGGTACACTGGTCATGTCCTCCATCTCAATAGGAGATTTTGGACAATCTTCAGCGAGATAGCTTCATTCACAGAGCTGGAACAACTGCATTTTGCTTGCCAATCATTACATGCAAAATCTCTACAGAGGCAGATGCGATATACTTACTGACTGGCCAAGTTTTCTACAATTTTTTGTCACTTTGACTTTATAATAGACACAATAATGATCAGATTTTGATCTCACAAATCCCAAAGACAATACAAAAGTATCAAATTTTTGGTACACCACATTCTAGAGTAGCTTCGCCCATCACGAGACTTTTTTAACTTGCGACGGTTCTCTTTACCTTTTCAGCAGGTGCTGTTGGGACATATAGATTTCTTCTTCAAGATCACCATGAAGAAATGTTATCTTCACATCCATCTGTTTGACCTCTAAGTCATACACTGCTGCTAGTGACAAAAGAAATCTGATAGATGTCATCTTAGCTACAGGAGAAAAAAATTCCCCATAATCAATTCTCTCTACCTAGGAATAACCCTTCACAACCAACCTCACCTTATATTTTTCCACACTTCCATCTAGACCAATCTTCTTTTTAAATACCCATTTTCAGCCAATAGCTTTTCTACCTTTAGGAAAGGGCACCAAACTCAAAGTGTCATTCTTTTCTAATGATGCCATTTCTTCGTTCATGGCTTCCAACCAAGAGTGCAGACCAGGGGCCATTTTAAATGCCTCTTTGCAGTCCCTAGGCTCATCAGTGCTAGAAATTAAAGCATAGGCACAAGTAGGAATCTATCAAAGAGAACCCATACCTATCCCAGGTTATTTTTTCTTTCATGGGTTCACCTCTCCCCTTCTTTGAGCCTCTTCTTCTTTAGAGCTTTTCAGGCTTTGCTTGAGCTCTCCTGTTTTGGGTACATTTGAATTTTCCTCTTTATCTAGGTGAGGAGGAATTCCAACTACATCCTTATTGTTTTGACTTTGTCTCCATTTGCAAGATCAAGGTGAAGGCCCCAATCTGAAAGTTACACTTCTACTGCTCTCTGACTGCCTGCATTAGGATTCCCAAAGCTTGTACCCTTTTATGCAGTACTATAGCCGGTAAAATACATTTTGACAACCTTGTTCTCCAGCAGATCTTTTCTCATCACGGCTGTGAGGCATATGCCTGCAGGCCAGAAATGAATATGTCTTACAAGAGGGGCTTCTTACGGACCAGCTTCCAAGGTGTCTTCTCAGCAAGAGTAGAATTTGAAGCGATTAATTAGGTAACATCATTGAATCTGACCTCAGCCTGCTTCTCACCCAAGCCAACACTCTTTTGAGGCATACTTTGTGCTCTCTCATCACTATCCCTATTGAACCTTTTTGCAACTCCATTTTCTTTGTGGAGTATAAGGTACAAATATATATCACTATTCCTTCCATGGTCTTTGCAATATCTCTCGAATTCATCAGAACAAAATTCACCGCCATTATGAGTCCTTAAGCATTTAATTTTTCTTCCAGTCTGATTTTCTACAAGGTTCTTAAATTCCTTAAACCGACTGAACACTTATGATTTACTTTTCAAAAAATAAACGAATGTTCTTCTCCAATAATCATCAATGAATGACACATAGTATCTTGATTTAGACAAAGAAGGAACATTCACTGGACCAAACACATCTGAATGAATATAATCTAGCAAACCAGAAGATTTATGAGGACTGGAGTAAAAAGAAACATGGTGCTATTTTCCATATATACAATGCTCGCAAAATTCAAATTTGAGATTACAATCTTCAAGCCCCTCAACCAGGTTTTTGTTCTTCAAGGTTTTTAAACCTTTTTCTCCTATGTGGCCTAGCCTATGATACCAGAGCATAGTCTTCTCTGCTAGAAGTTTTACTTCCATAGAGTTTACATAATTAGGGATATTTCCCTCTTTACCTCCACTAGTAGCTTTATGTGACTTTACAGAGACACTGTTACATTGAACAGCCTGTGCATCCAGCCTGTACAGGGTACCAATTCGAGCACCTCTAGTTAGCACCATAGAGCCTCTAGTCATCTTGCAGCCATTTCCAGAGAACATGACTTGCACTCCAATATCATTTAGCATACTTACATAAAGTAAGTTTTGAGCCAGACTTGGTAGATGCATTACATTATTGATTCCCTTCACTCTGCTATCAGGGAATTGGATTCTGACTCTTCCACAGCCAACAATCTCCAAAGTTGAATCACTTTCCAAGTACACCTTTCCACCATCATTATTCTTCATACTTCCTAAACCGGTCTCTAAGAGATGTCATGTGGAAAGATGCTCCAGAATCAATCGGAATCATCGATGCCTGTGTAGCCAAGGTTGTAATGGGCGTCTGCATCACTATGAAAGAATCATTGTCGGAAGAATACTTCTTCTTCTTCTCCTCCTCTTTACAATCCTTTCGGACATGACCAGGTTTCCCACAGTTCTAGCACTTCACCTTGGACTTCTTTCCAGGAGACTTTGATCTCCCCTCTAATTTTGATTTAAATTTCTTTTCCTTCTTCTTGCCTTTCTCTTTCGACCTTCCTCTAATAGCAAGGGCCTCCTTCGCCATCTCAGAGGATTTCATTCTCATCTCTTCTGACAACAAAGATGCAACATCTTCCATCTTGAAACTAGATGTTGTACTCCCAATAGCCATCACTAGATGATCCCAAGAGTCCAGAAAAGAATACAATAGAAGCATAAAGCGATCCTCTTCTTTAGTTTTCACCCCAAAAGATGTTAACTATGCAATCAACATGTTGAATGTGTTCAAATGATCAGCTACAGACCCTCCTTCCTGCATTCTCAAACTATACAACTTCTTCCTCAGGAACAATTTATTCACCAAGGACTTCCCCTGATAAATAGATGCCAGTCTTCTCCTCATGCACATTCAGAAGAACGAAGTCTACTAGACATAGCCTTATCAACCCCTTAGACTTTCTATCTGCAAGGTCCCGATCTTCTTGCTTCATGCCTGTAGGCTTCGCTCCAGACACAACAATTCAAAGATCACAATCAACCAATAGATCTTCCATCTTAAGTTTCCACAACTCAAAATTGCTGCCATTGAAATTCTCTATTTCAATCTTTCCTGGCGTGCTAGCCATCTCAATCTGTAATTAGAAATTGAAAAACTTCTACAAGACTCCCACTGAATAGAAATTGACACAAAAAACCCAACGTACCCACAAGGATAACACAACTGGCCAGGCTCTGATACCACTTGTAAGGAAAATTAAATGCAGAAACAACTCTCCTAACGTGAAAGACTCAGGGAAAAATGTAGATATACTTTTAATTTTTCAATTATAGTCCAATTAAGATGCACTTTGAAATAAATAGCAGAAATAGAGAATTAGACAAACACATATGAACACCAGATATATGTGGGAAAACCCTTACGGGAGAAAAACTCACCACACCAAGAGAAATCACTTTGTATTACAGTAATGGAGATTACATACAAATATCAAACTTATCTTTTTGATGTCATATTTCAAACAGTCATCCCTTACCAACATCTATGAGCATAATGACATTTGGAATGGTCCATGCAATGACATCCATCTCTAGAGGGACTATCACATTTCATGGAACTAGACACTTGAGTCCCTCCTATCTGTATTCCCCTTTTCCTATCCAAAAAGTCAAAAACTCAAAAACAAAAAAAAACAAAAAAAATCCCTTCGTCCAATGGTGAAAACTTGGTAAATAGGCACCCTGGATAAGTACCATGATGAAAACCTAGCAAAAAAGCATCATGTGTAGGCTGATCTTTTATGTCACTTACACTTGGGGGCACAATGTCTTATCTATCCAACCTACCATTTTCATGTCATATCATTTCCATCCTACCTACCATCTTTAGCCATCATACATACCTATCATATTGAGTCCACTTATCCACCCTTCTCCTTTTGATCTTGATGAACATATAGGGGAAAAGTGTTGAAACATGCTTTGGATATCTTTTGATATACCTCATCCTTCCAAACAAGCCTATTATTATCCTATTGTCATAACCTTTGTCATGGAAAATATTGAGTATTGTACCTAGAATGGGGCATGTTATTCCTATGTGACATAGTATTTTGAGATCACATTCTTGCTCTCTTATGATGCATACATCCATTCCATCCATCCATCTATCATGAGCCTTTTATCCCTTATCCTATCACCCACACTTCCATCCATCAATCCCATCTATCTCCTTGCACCTAGACTTGGTTTTCCCTTGTCATTGGTATCTAGCACAAATGCTACCCAAATTTTCATCCATTGACACCTCAAAACATTTCAAAAATCCAAAAAAATAAAAACATTTCAAAAATCCAAAAAAATAAAAACATTTCAAAATTCAAAAATCAAAACATTTCAAAATCCAAAAGCGATCAAAAAATTCAAAATCCAAAAATTAAAATTTTCAAAATAAATAAAAATCAAAATATCCCCAAAAATACAAAAAAGAAAAAGGAAAAAGGTCCTAGAAAAATACAAAAAAATCAAATATCCATTAAAAAATCCAAGCAGTAAAATCAAACCAAAACATTTCTTCCAATCAATTCTTCAAAACAATTCAATGCATCAATTCAACTCTTTCAAATCAATCTGCAAATTATCAATTAATCAATCCAATCACATCAATTCTTCTATTCAATTCATCACACCCTTTCATCCAATCAAATCATCAAATCAATCGAAACATTCTAAGCAATAATCCAAATGCAAGTCAATCCTTAATCCATACTAATCAAGTTGATCAATCTTTCCAAGTTATCCAATCACATCCTTTAGTCTTGATCCTAACTTGTTGTAAACCCAATTAGTCAATTAATCAATCATCCTTGTGTTGATCTAGGGATATGTCATTCCCCGCAATGACAACACTATCATCATCAATCAATCAATTAATCATTGGTTTACAGCTTGACAAGGGCAATACCTTGTTTGTTTTTGTATCATTTGTGCATGCTTGCTTGCTTGCTTGTGTGTGTTATCATTTTTATCTTGCATTTGCATCCAATCCGAATTAATGCTAGTTAATATTCATATGTTGTAGCTAGACAAGGTTGTATTATGCTGGGGAATGAGACACATCATCACCTTGGTCCTTATACCTTGGTGCATCATGTCTAGTGTTACATCAAACATTGTGGTTGCTCACTTTCTTGTAGCATAATGCATCATTCATCTCCTTCACCCACTTCCTATCTTGCATCGTTCCTCTTGTCCTCCTTATCATTTCATTTCAAGAGCATACCAGTGTTCTTTCAACCCACCTATCCTCTCAAGGGGGCATCATCATCCCACTCTTATTTCATCATCATCCTATTTTTCTATCATCATCCATTTTCCTCTATCCTTACCTTAGCTTCTTTGAAATGATGTTACTCGACATAAATCTCACCATCTCAAACATCATCTCAAAGAGGGGAAAACTATAGACACTAAAAATTATCCTAGGCCCGAGACTCTTAGATTCTTCATCATTTCCCCTCTCATTCTTCATAATTAAATATTTTTTAATTATTTAATTATTTTCTAAAGTCATATGCCTTCTATTAATTAAATAGTTTTTTATTATTTAATAATTAATTCATTTCTAACTTTATTTCTTCCTGATTAATTAAATAATTTTTATTTATTTAATTACGTCACTAATTAAGTCCTCTTCTTTCTAAAATTAAATAAATTCTTATTTATTTAATTTTTGTCCACTTTCCACTATAATTAAATAATTTTTTTAATTATTTAGTTATTCATTAGCCTCTTCTCTCGGAAATTAAATAAATTTTATTTATTTAATTTGGTCCACTCTCTTGAATTTTGAATTAAATCATTATTTAATTCATAATGACTCCTTTTGTCACATTCCTCTATAATTAAATAATTATTTTAATTATTTAGTTATTCATTGGTCACCTAAATTAAATAATTTTTATTATTTAATTTCTCCTATCACCTCTTTATCCGTGTCAATATTATCTTCCACATCAAATCTTATCTCTTGACATCTCATTTAATCCTAGCCCTTGATTGAATTATCTCATAATTCAATCGCAACCCTTCATCCTTATCAATTTCCCTAATTTTTCCCTAACCCTATTTCATACTAAAAAACTCAATCTTGGCCATTGATTAAGACATCTTATTGACATCCAATCTCAACCATCAATCCAAATCAGACCTTGCCTATAAATCAACCCTCTTATAAGCCATTTGGGGGGTTGATTCTTCAAGTATCCTTAGGCTGCCAAAATTATTTTTGAATCATTCATCCATTTCTATCTATCATCATTCATCTATCATCTCCATCTTAATGTTATCCTGTTGAATTGAGCAATCAACATATTAAGTCAATGGAATAATTCATCCATCATTGTGTTTATTTGAGGTATTGAAGATTTGGATTAGGTAATGCATGTTATTATTTTATCATTTTTATTTTATCCAAATTTTTCATATACAATGCACAACACTGAGAATGTCACCGCCTTGCTCTCGCAAATGTTAGAGTTACCAACAGAGCAAAATCAACTAAATCAGCTGGTTGTATACAAGAAGCGCCTAAAAGATTGGGAGGAAGAGTTTGTCACAGCGGGTTGCTTCACACTTTTAGAATTGTACCAATTGAGGTGCAATGCCCACGAACTTCGCACTCAAATCCAGGATGAAGAGGGTGAAATCATAATACTATGTCTCACTTTTTGCCTAAGATGGACATTTACATCAGTATTTTTAACTGAATCTTCATCTTCTAAGACCTATAGCAGCTAAACCTTTAAGAATTTGAAGATGATGTGAACTAGTAATTTGTGACAATTTGTGTGTAGATTCTAAATATACATATTTTTTTAAAATTCAAAATAAATCATGAATCTTTCAACATATACTTTAATAACTAGATTTTAAAAAAAAAACAACTTTTTCAAAAAGTAACACTTGTGTCGTACAACATAACTTTTTTCTATAAAGGATAAAATTGTTATTTTTGTAATATAGATTCTCAACATCAATATCTAGGGAAAGAATATTTTTTCATATTTTTTTGTTACATATTTATTTTTTAATTAGTTTTTGAAGTCACTGTAACTATAATCTGGTCATGTGTGTGTCGTACAACCTAACTTGTGTATATATATATCGAAATCCATTTTTTCTTTTTTTAGTCAAACAAGGACGTCAATACCTAGGGAAAGGGTATTTTTTGAATTTTTTTTACAATGGTTTACTATTTTTCCATCTCTATAGAATGAAGAGCATGATATTTGGAGAAAAACCTATCTTTAGTAAAATATGAAAATTAAATACAAGATGAAATGAAAACATATCAAAACTATAATTTTTGGAAAGCTATTTTTGAGGGATACAATCTTGCAAAAGATCATTTCTAAATGACGTTATTTAATCCCTCAAGGTAAAGTAAAGGTGTTTTTTTTCTAGCATTTTGATAGGTGCGAAGAAGACTCCATTGTGGGTATGATTTAATACTAGAGGGGTTCTATCCAAGAGGGTTTGATCTAAGGGGGTCTTATCTACCCCTCTTCAATTAAAACCCTTTAGATGGAACCTCTCAAGGCTAAAATCATTAGTTTTTTTCTAAAAAAATTGATCTTAGGAAAAAATCAGCATGTCCCAAAAGTGAGACACACTATTGTGGCAACACCCAAGAGCAAGACTTGGCACTTGAAAAACCAAGGAATGAGATCATGATATCTCACCTGAGGACAACATATGACGCGGTCACAGATGAAGAAGATAAGGAAGCTATTTTTACTTGGAGAACACAATTAATCTTCAAGGAAAAATACATGAAACAATTGCTACAGAGTTGGTTGAGTGTAGAGAATAGGTGACTAGTGATATCCAGCTCATGAGAAATTTCATGTCACGAGTCCCTTGCCAATATCAAGATGAGGATATAGTGAGTAAATCGA
This sequence comes from Sequoia sempervirens, assembly GCA_007258455.2. Classification (NCBI taxonomy): domain Eukaryota; kingdom Viridiplantae; phylum Streptophyta; class Pinopsida; order Cupressales; family Cupressaceae; genus Sequoia; species Sequoia sempervirens. The sequence continues at coordinate 71,814 of VDFB02093438.1, forward strand.
GCTCACCAACTCACAGTCAGAGTTGCAGGTGCTCATTCATGGTATTTTTAGTGGAGATTTCATTGGCTATAAGTTGAATCAACTTACAGTCATGTCAGCGTTATTTGATGAGGTGGCTAAGATTGGAGGAGAGTTGTAGAGTCAAATCACAGGCAGTCAGGAGATGTCACAAAGACACAGAGTGCTTCAGAAGAGTATCAGTGCCCTATATGGTGATTCATTCAACGAGCTCGTGGAGGGGTTAATTGTCCGAGATCAGGGCTAGTGAACTTTAGATTAGGATGTCCCACCTTTTCAGGATAGATATCAAAAACCACAATTAACTTGATGCCTCTTTCTGAGTTAACTCGTTGTTCTACATATCATGGAATGTCTATCTTGGAATCATCTATGTATAGTTGGAGTTCTCATTTATTTTTCATTTTTCATTAACTGATCTTGGTTATCAGTTAAATTTCATTTCAATAAGGACGTGCATATTGCACATGTCCATTTAGGTTAGTCTTGTTTTGGTTAACTGATGGTAGTTTTCTAGTTAACTGTATAGTTTCATTTATTTAGGTTTAGCAATAAACCTTGCATGCTTGCAAGACTCATGTTAACTCAAGGTGATTTTAGGGTTCCCTACACCTTTGAGGTCTATAAATAAGAGCTTTCTTACTAATTGTAATTCAACTCTTGCTCATGATAGTGAACATACTGAGCCACCTTTCCTATAGTATCACTATTCAGTATTTGTTCACATTGCAATTAGAACTTTTGCATGTAATAGCATACATGTTGTGCCACCTTTCCTATAGTATTGCTATTCAATATCTATTCATGAAATTTTATGGTGATAATAAATAGTTGTGTAGTCTTGCCTGAATGTTATTGTAATTGTACTGGTTTGCCTTAGATTAAATATAATTGTTGGTCTGATCATTTATTGTTATGTGTGTATCGATATGCAATCTACTGTCCCAGTTATTATTTCATGTTGTGTTCAATAAGCTTTGTTTCATATCTACACTTTGGATAGGTTTCGTCATCTCCTTAGGAATTTAGAAGTGAAGCTTATAATTTGATGTAGTGCCAATTATCTTTCTTTCAGCCTATGCCTCAGATAGGTGTTGTCATCTCCTTGGAAATCCTGACTTAAAATTATCATATAACCAATTCTTGGCTCCTAAGTCCTCATGCTCTATTTATTGAGGAAATAGGATAGTTTAGCATTTAACCTAGTTGTAGTTAAAGATCTGCAAAACCAGAGAAAATCCTTAGCTGCAATGTGTTTGGTTTCTTAACCTTGTGTCTCTTCCAGTTGAGTCAAAAAGATAGGATTTAGATCATTTACTTTTTCACACATATCAGCACAAGAGGGAGATTCCCTTCCTAATTTGAAGAGCAGTCATTACACACTGTGCTTAGCTGTCTGTGGCCAATTCATACTCCAGAGGTGTGAATTGTCACACCAACAATTTTCAACCACAACAAGGATTCTTTAGTGGAAATTTATTTGTTGAGAATGTAATGAGGGTTTCCAAAATTTATTTCCTTGGTTTTTATTTAAATGGTTATTTTCATAATGATCACCTCTACATGTGAAATATCCTCCTGGTGTCGTCTCTTTTCAAAAATCATTTCCTCTCTATTCCTATTTCTTCCTTTGGACTCATTGTCCCTTCTTTTGAATCTTGAAGAATTGTTATTATTAGTACCTTTGTCATTTAATTTTTCTTGGAGTTCTAGTTTTGATTCTAATTCTTCTTTTTGGTGAAAGAAGACATCTTAGATTTCCCATACTTATATAACTTATATCTTAATGTGGAAATATAATTTATCTTCTATTCTTATTTAATGTAATTCTCAAATACTTGATCCATGAATGGAAGTATATGCATGTCTACCTATCCTCCAATCTAGGGATTCAATCCTATCATGAATTTTTAAATGTGGAATTGTTTATCATGATAATACTAGGGAACATATTTGAGAATTATAGTGAACTTCTCTAGATATTTCATTGTTGACATATCCACTTCCTTAAATTATAGAAGTTGGCTTTGAATTTTAGTCAAAGTAGAGTTAAGGTAGCCATCTTTTGTCTAAACAAAGTCACAAAAATGATTCTATTTTAGGTTAGTGGAATCTAGACCCAATTCTATTTTCATGTTTCCCAACGGTCACTCTATCCTCTCTTGAACAAAGTCTCCTGCATGCTAAGATTGTGAGAGAGATCATGCATTTAACTCCAAGGTTCCTTCATGCAGTGGATAGTCTCAGTTGGCTCGATGTGATTTGTTGGTATCTCAAGGGGGACTTACGTAATTGTTCAATTGAAGATCAAAGAGAAGGGAGTTTTCACAATCTTCAAAAGATGTGTCAATGAAGCACAGGTTTCCTAAACTAACCAGAGGGTACTGAATTTAAATGGTTGCAGGGATTAGAAATACTATGATCTACTCTAAACACAAGATATGGAGATCAACTCTTGCAAACTTCAACCAAGCTCTGCTTCGCCTCACCTTAGACAGCTTCCATAGAACCGGTGCAATCTTCAAAGGAGTAGCTAGAGATATTTAGATTATGATTCAACATGAAGATACCATCACAGCGATGCATACCAACATATAAACCATAATTGAAGTTAGGTCCACAATATTCCAGTCGACCACGCAGGGCGAACCCACCGTCAGTGAGCCTGCTAGTGGTTTGGATAAGTGAAGCTTGCTCAAATTAAACACCACATTCCACAACTACCATCTACTTGCATGAATTAAAATCTACTTTAATCTAAGTTCTACTTTAAGATTCTAAGCGAATTGGAAGAAAAAAGAAGCCTTGCTAGCTACCAACAACAAAAGACAAAACCACAAGCAATGATAACTCTTTTTATTATGAGAGTGTTCACAACAACTTCTTACAAAGCAATCAATTTGAAAGCCTTCCTTCCTCTTCAATCTATGCTATGCTATCAATCTATGCTATCTGCTCTCTATGCTCTATCTCCTGGCTGTCTAATGATCTAATCTCTAATGAATGTACAAATGAGGGGGATGCCCCTTTTATAGTTGGCCAAATCCAGTGGATGGCTCATATTGAATTACAATGAAGGGCTCAAATTGAGCCATATATGCCCTAACCCTAAAAACTATCACAAAGTAGAGTGGGATAATAAATGAGCAAAGATTCCCACTTTCTTCCTTTGACCATTATGAGCAATTAATTCCCACCATCTTCTAGAAAATTCTCATCCAGAAACACGTTCCCATTGTTCTTCTCCTTGACTACAAACTCTCTCCACCTGATCAACACAACTTCATCCTCTTGAACTGATATGGCAGGCACAATCTCATTCTAAAAATACAAGAATGTAGCTTCTTTCTCCTGCTCGATGATGATTTTCCTCTTAGCTTTAACTCTAAAGTGCTTGAGGATAATTTCTAACCCATGGGTGTTCATTATTTCTCCATCCTGATCTTGAAGGATTTTCTTGTCTTGGACTCGACCATCTTTTCCTTGCCACCTGCCTCCCTAAGTTGGGCACATTTAGATTCTTGTGGAGGAATTTCAACACTTAGTCATTTCTTTCAACATCTCCCTTCATGGTTTGGGCGTAAATGAGACTTCATGGAGGAGTTTGACACATGTAACTTTATCCCTTTTCAAGGTTGTAATGTTGTCTTGGAGTACTTGATCCATCACCCCAAGTCCTCCTACTTTGGCCCTGGTGATCACCCTGCAAAACAAACAAAAGAAGAGTATCAAAACACTTATAATATAAATTCACATTACTTACCTAATCTCCATGTTCTAATTTTCAAGGTCTAATTGATCTCTAGATTAGATAGAATCCATCATTTTCCTCTAGAAAAATTTTCCTTCTTCATAACCTTTCATCATGGGCACATTTTGACTATGTCCTTCTAGGGGCTTTGGAGAATTCCCATGCCTTAGCAATTTTTTTGGTCCTATTCTTCCTCGGGAAAATATGACCCCTTGTGTCTTATGCTTCATCTTCGATGCCTTGGAGTTTCTCATGTAACTTCATTCATCCTGTACCTTGTTCCTTAGGTGTGCTTGAGACCCTGAGTGCTAAGCGTATTTCCACCTTGTACTATGGAATTCGTGCCTGAGAGAAACCTTTCATGTATTCCCCCTTCGGCACATTTAGGAGGTCATACTTCACATTTCATGCCTTAGGAAAATTTCAACCTCCTCTTCTTAGGGCGCATTTCACCCCTAGTGCCTATTGTTTCAATGCCTTAGAAAATTTTTTACCCATCTTCTTCCTCCTAGGGCACAATTGGAGACTTGAGCCTTCATTTCATCCCTTAATTTATTTATTTTTATCTCATTTCACTCTCCTTTGGGCACATTTACCATCTTGAGCCTAGAGTTTAATGTCTTAGAAAATATTCCATGTCTTCACACTACCTTGGGCGCATCTTGATGGGTCTCTTACCATTTTCTATGACTTAGACAATTTTTCCTCACCTCTCCACTTTGTTGTGGGTGCAAATGAGAGGGTCTTCTTCCATTTTTATCCCTTAGACAAATTTTCATCTACCTTGTTCACCTAGGGCACCTTTGGAGGGGTGTGAAGCAACTTTTTTGTGCCTTAGGATAAAATCCTCATCTCACTCCTTGATGGGTGCATTTAGGGTCCTCTCATGCCGTTTTCAAACACTTAGAAAATTTTCTAAGTCATCATACCTTGATGGGCACATTTCACCCCTTTAGCTTCCATTTTTTGTTACTTAGAAAATTTTCAAGCTCTCAGACCACCTTAGGAACATTTCAAGGGGTCTCCTACAAGTTTTCAATGCCTTAGACACTTTTCTCATTCTCCTCCAGCCACCTTGGGTGTATTTTAGGTTCCTAGCTTCCATTTTGTGACACTTAGAAAATTTTCAAGGCCTTCTTACAACTTGGGCACATATGGAGGCGTGTGCTTCCATTTTGAGTTCCTTAGAAAATTTTTGATGGCCTATCTCACCTTGGGCACATATGAAGGGCCCTACTTTTATTTTTCATCACTTAGAACATTTTTCAATCTTCCTTGAGGCTTGGGCGCACTCTGGGGGTATAGCTTCAAGTTTTGATGCCTTAGCAACTTTTCCAACTCTCAAACTACCTTGGGCACATTTGGGACCCCCTGCCTCCATTTCCAACACTTAGAAATATTTCTAGCCACTATCTTGTCAAGGGCGCATTTGGGGGGTGTAGCTTCCACTTTCCATGACTTAGAGAATTTTCTTGTACCCTCACCAGCTAGGCACATTTCTTGGTGTCTACTTCCATTTTCATCAGACTTAGAATTTTTTTCAAACCCTTTCCTCTTGAGGGCTCATTTGAGGTGGGGTCAAGGAACTTTAACTGCCTTAGAAAAACTTCATGGCTATTCACAAAGTTGGGCGCATTCCATGGGTAGTCCTACCAGTTGAGGGCGCATTTAGAGGGTGGTGGAGGATTCTCAACGCCTTAACATATTTTTCCAAGCCTCCTCCACAACTAGGGCGCATTTGGAGGGTGGTACCGAATTTTTCAAACACTTAGAGGATTTTGCATGTGAACTCACTCCATGGGCGCATCCAAGGGGTCCAGCTTCTAGTTTACTTGCCCTAGAATATTTTCATACCACCTTTCTAACATTGGGCGCATTCAAGGGATGCCACTGCCAGTTTGACTTTTCCTTGGGAATTTTTTTGCATCTAGAGTGCTGAGGAAACTTCTGAAGGTGACCCCTGAATTCTTAGCCAATTTCGCCCTATTTCCCTTCACTTTCTATTTTTAGCAACTGCTTGATTTCTGAACCCTCTACAATTCTATTTGACTTGAAATTTTCTCCATGGGATCCTCATGACCTGTTTGACCTATTCACACTGGTGCCTCATGTTGGCCTGCTATTTATAGCCTTGTTCTGGAGGTGACTTACTATAAATAGTAAGTACTCAGATTGCGTTCAAATTTCACTAGTGGATTGCTTGAAGGATGTTGATCGCGATGGGATACATCAGTTTTCAAAGATTCTAGAGTTTTACCCCTCATTTTGGGTCCCGAAGCTGGAAACCCTAATCTGACTTGCATGTTCCTCAGATGACTTTTGTTTGACTTTGTTCTCATTGCATGTTACTCTGTTCATGAAATTGAAATGCTGGGGAGCTACTGGAGTGAACCTGCTAAAAATAGTAAATGCCCGAAAAAGTGACCAACCACTTGTCGGATGTGTTTGCATGTCATATTTCTTGGGAGATCTAAAAAAACCCAGAAAATTGGTCTGCATGCAAGCACCTGCTAAAAATAGCAAGTTCCTAAGAAATGATCAGCTTGTCATGCATGTCACATCGTTGCGAAGCTCTCAAAAAACCCATAAAGAATATCCTGACATGCATCAAAAAATCATACATGCAAATGCTAAAAATTGCTCTCGAAGCAAAGATTGCTAAAATTCATCATCTCAGCTTGCATGTTATTGTTACCTATTTTTCACTCTACGCTCAACAGCTAGAGCTGAATAAGTTTCAGCTTTTGTAGGTACAAATTTTTTTCCAAATTTTGCTGATAAAGTGTTCGTTGAATCATCAATGATGTCATCTTACAAAGGTATCATAAGATTGTTGTGCAAATGTTTAAAACAGAAAATTAAAGAAAATTGCACTTTTATTCATTTCGTGAAAATGTTGAATCTCGCACAAGCCGCGAGAGTAACTGAGATTGTTTCTGACAATCAAAAAATGAATACTAAATCTAAGCACAGGCCACACTGCTGTAAATAGCATGAGCGTAAAAAAGAAAGCAATTCATTATTGCCTGTTACGGTGAATCGCTTCGTTGGTGCTTTTCACCATCGAGCCTTCAAGCAGTTGCAGCCTCGCTTCATCGCTCCGCATACCTGCAAATCATTAAGGAAATAATGTTAGAGTTATACTCTAAGCAATAGTGAATTATTTTCTGTCTTACACCTATGCTACAGACAGAAATGTAATTTGCGTTAAACCGAGCATTCATCGAATGATTGCAAGAAATCAGCAGAAAGTCATAATACAATGGAAGCTTTCAGCTTCTTTTATTTTGCTAACATGTTTGTTTCAGTGTGCAGGAGCAGGTTTTTCATATTCGAATTCATTTCAGCTGATATGTGGAGTAAAACGGGCTCCCACAAGGGTTGAGCCCGGCATATCAGGTTTTCAATTACAGAGCCAGAAAGGAATACAGAACAGTAATATCAAATGATTAACACAGTCTAAATCAGCATATTTGAAATGATTGAGTAGTTACAGTTTCTAGAAAAATCAAAGGAATAGCAAAGTATCATGGCAGATAACAGATTAATTTCAGCGTTATGAAGATAATTTCCATGTTCAGCAATTACAATGACAAGCACAATGTTGTTTTGATGTTTTGGTAAAGCATTTACAGTTGAGTCATTTTTAAGGTAACAGAGGAAGTAAGTTTCATATAACACTTTCTCGTTGTGAAATAGAATGCCAAATGGGAAAATGAAAAGAGGCAGCAAATTCTGTTTTGAATCAGCATTTGTTATTTAAATATACAGATATACATTATCTTCTACCAAACAGAAACAATCTAATGTTTCAAGCTAATGTTATACTCTGGCACATATTGCTAAGTGCATTTATAAAATACAGCTATGATTCGAGGCTTGAGAGATAGTATGAAAACAGCAAATGAAATGCTTCGTTCTTTTCATCATGATCAAGTGAGACAACATTCAGCTTTTTGTTTAGTTTCTTATGCTATGAAAGTGCATGCACATTTTACAAAGGATTCAAGATATAGCTCACAGCCAATAAGAACAGTGCTCATGGTGCTCATCAATTTGAAGGGAGAAATAACAGAGTTTGCTCAGTTCAACAAAAGAAACGAAAAATATCAAAAATGCCTCAAGCCATGGACAGTGATATACAGAAATTTCTGCGCCCAGAATGGAAGTATGAGGGTTTCTTATGCTCAGATATTGAGATGATGGCTATTTCAGGAAGGTGAATTTTCTTCAAAGGTCATACATCAATAGTCATTAAATAAGCATGAGTTTGAGCCATGATTTTTACTATCAACGTAATATATCAAAAAACGAATGCTACAGGAAATGCAATACCCAGATAACTTTTTAAACTAGAAAATGCATTAGCTTCATTTTTTATGAGTTTTTGAAGTTATAAACACAGAAAAACACAAAAACAAAAATATTCTTTGTAGTTCCCAGAAATCAGAAAAGAAGGTTTACTGTTATGCGTCTGGAGAGAAGTTTTGCATACACCCAGATGGGGTTCTTACTGAGGAGAAGTTTATGCTAGTATATCAACTCTGAGAGAGCTTTCAACAGCTTGCTAACCAGAATACAAAAGGACTGTAGGTTGGTTGTTTTCCAAAGGTTAATCTCAGTGATATGGCGCCGCCTTTTAATCTAAAATACATACTCAAAGTTCAGAAATCACTAGATTAAGCTTAGCCGCAGCCAAAGACAGAAAAATCTGGTGTTTATGTCCATTATTAAGCTGAGGTATTGTGTTAAAATTCATTGACAGAGGAATGAAGCTTACCACGTTTTTTGTTGAGATTTCGTTTTTATACTGGCTCTCTTCAGAGTTTTCTTCCAGCATCGACTTCAGATTTTAACAGAAAAAAGAGACGGATGAAAAAATGTTAGAATATCATCATGGCCGCGCCATAAGTTAGCAAAATCTCATGTAAAATGCCCAGAAAGAGCTCGAAATTGTGGCGAATGGTTTTTATCTTACTTGTTATGCCAAAATCTGTCAAAAGATCATGGAAATCGACTGTAAATTGCAGAAGTCGAGCTTGAAACCCTAGTGGAGCCGCGGCCAGTTTCCTTCGAGAAAGTTCTCTCAAAAAAGTCAATGTGAATATGATGGATTTTAGGGTTCGATTATCTTTTTGACCCTAAAATATGCTTTTGAGTTCGACAATGATTTTATTAAATTATGATGTTTTATTTATTCACATGCCAAGGTTCTTTATCATCATATGGTCGGCTTTGTTCAAATTATTGCTGATGAGTATGGCCGAATATATGCTATGTGGTCGCCCTATTATCATGAAAGAAATGATATGTATATTTGTATTAAAGAATGATAGTCGACCAAGCTTCAAATTGCATTATAATATTTATAATTTGCATTATTCAATGAATAATTAATTTGTTAAATGATATACGACAGATCATTTAATAAATTAGTTATTTTAAACATGCAAATTGTAAATATTTTAATACGACTTAAAGATATTATTTCAAGCAAGGTTAACTGAGGGTGTTGGATATTTTTATCATGTGCATGTAATAGAAGTGGAGTTTCAGTTCTTATGGGCGAAGTTGATAAAAACGAGGCAGTTGTGCATGCTTTGAGCCATTTTTTCAGGGAGTTGCAGTTCAGTTGGAATAATGCATGTATCAGTTATGACTTGACAGTGAATTTGAGCTTAATTGGACTCATTTTTACTTGAGTTGGGCCACTTTTTCAGGAGATTTTCATTTGTGCTCGGATTTCACATTGTAATTGTCATCTTTTCACCTTCTGATGACTGGCAGTTCCTTTTGCATGCCTTTTTGGAAAGGTTTTTGTATATATTGAAAAACTTAACTGTTTTTCATTCTAGTTTTTGTTTTCTGCCTTTGCCTTCAGCAAAGAAGACTATCTTGTAACTCAGCATTTATTTACAGATTAATACAGCAGTGTTTTTACAGGTTCAAATCGTGTTATTGCAGAGAATTCCTTCAAGTTTCAGTATTTTAGAATTTGCCTTCAAGTTTCAAGCATCTTTGTCATGTGGGATTGATTGAAGTAATTATTGTGTTGCAGTTTTGAAACCTTTAAATATTTTTGTCTCCTTAGTGAATTCTGTATGCATCCAGGTTTAAATCCACTGGTTAAACATTGTGTTGATCAATAATCAAACAGTCTAGTTGTGGAAATTGTACTTCCCTTCTGTGATTGTTTCTTTAAATAACCTTTGTTTAAAATATTCAAGTGTTTAAACTTCCAGATCTGGTTGTGCGAATAAAAATAGCGAGTAACTGCTTTGTGAGTTAAGTCTGCAAGTTGGATTCTTCGGTGCATCACCATAAATTAACAGTTTTATAGTTTAGAATTCAGGCTTAGTCTTTCTACCTCTTTCCCAGTCAAGTCAATTAGTTTTTATCAGGGAACCAGCCCTCTCTGGAGATTGATTCTCGAAATTAGGCAACCCACAGGCCTGAGAATCATTCCATGTTTCAACAGATTGCTAGATTTAACTAATCAAGCGTTCGGGTGCAATCTGAATTGACAACAGTTATATTATCGCAAAGCTCTTGAAAAACCCAGAAAGACTATCCTGACATGCACTAAAAAACCATACATGCAAACCGTAAAATTTCTTTCAAAAGTAGAACTTGCTAAAAATAGTAAGTTGTCATAATCTGCTCAAATTTTGCATGCAAGTGCCTTGAAGTGTTCCAAACGTGGTATATTAGTTGAAATTTCAAAAGTGCTGAGAAAATGTCCCAAACTGAGTACTTACTAAAAATAGTAAGTTGTTAGAATTTAGTGAAAATTTGATGGGAACCTGTCGGAAGCATCTTGATTGTAGTACCAAGCTCAGAATTTGATTTGCTCACTCAAATTAACCTCAAGTTAGCCTGAAGAATGAAAACCCTAATCTACCCAACCACACTTCAAACTTAGTCAAAATTTCAAACCAGGTCAAAAGATAGGAAGGACAAAGAGAGAGACACAAAACAACCCAAAACCAAAGCCAAAAGACCCAAACGAACCAAAAATTAGGGGCTCCCCATTTTGAATGGGGTGATGTGTGAAAAGGTCACAACAAGATCTACCAAAATGAAAGGTATGATGAAGAATTTGATGAGAGTGTGAGTTTTGCATTATTTTCTCATGGTGATCCGATTTATTTTGAGGATGTTGTGAAAGAGGAGAAATGGTGTGAGGACATGGATGAGGAGATGGATGCAATAGAGAGGAACAACACATGGGAGCTAATTGATTTTCCTCCCAACAACAAGTTATTGGGGTGAAATAGGTCTACAAGACCAAATGTAACACCGAAAGAAGACTAGAGCGACACAAGGCATAATTAGTGGTTAAGGGGTACAAACAACAGTTTGGGAGAGACTATGATGAGACATTTTCCCCCATTGTAAGGATGGAGACCGTGCGTGAAGTCATAGCAATTGCAGCCCAACACAAGTGGAAGGTGTTTCAAATGGATGTGAAGTCCTCCTTCTTAAATGGAGTGTTGAAAGAAGTATATGTGGAGCAGCCACCTGGTTATGAAGTTTCGAGTCAAGAACACAAGGTGTATAGGCTGAAGAAAGCTCTTTATGGGCTGAAGCAAGCTCCATGGGCATGGTACAATAGGATTGACTCATGTTTGATGAGCAATGGCTTTAGAAAAAGTGATGGTGAGCCCACTCTTTACATCAAGGTAGCAAATGGTAAGATTTTGATTATTGTCTTGTATGTAGATGATCTAGTTTTTACTAGGGATGATGGTTTCCTCATTGCTGATTTTAAAGAGGCCATGAAAAGAGAGTTTGAAATGACAGATTTAGGTCTCTTGAGATATTTTCTAGGCATAGAAGTAAAACAAATAAATGATGGTGTATTTATCTTTCAAGAAAAATATGCAAATGAAATCTTGAAGAGATTTAGGATGCTTGAAAGCAAGTCTGCCTTAACACCAACAGTTGTAGGTCTAAAGTTGAGCAAGGAAGATTGCAACAACAATGTGGATCCGACCATGTTTAAAAGTTTGATGTATTTGACTGCAACTAGGTTTGATATAATGCATGGAGTGAGTCTTATTTCCAAATTTATGGAGACTCTAAGGGACACCCATTGGAAAGTGGGTAAAAGAATCCTAAAGTATGTGAATGGCACCAAAGGATATGACATTTTGTACACAACAACAAATGAGTTTGGGATGGTTGGATACACAGACAGTGATTGGGCAGGAAGTGTGGATGATAGGAAGAGCAAATCTGAATATGTGTTTATTTGAGATCGAGAGTCATTTCATGGGCTTCCAAGAAGCAACCCATAGTTTCCCTATCAACAACAGAGGTTGAGTATATAACAACAAATGCAGCAACATGTCAAGCTATTTGGCTGAGAAGAATCTTGGAAAATTTAAGAAAAGAACAAGAGGATGGAACGTCAATCTTTTGTGACAATGTTTCATCAATAGATTTGATGAAAAATCCTATGTTTCATGGAAAAAGCAAGAACATTGAAATCAGGTATCATTTTATCAGAGAGTTAGTTGAAAATGGTGAAATTAAAATGACATTTTATAGGTCTAAGCAGTAGCTAGCAGACATATTCACCAAGCCTTTGAGCAGGGACAACTTTGAGTGCCTAAGGAACAGTTTGGGTGTTGTTGATTTGGATTAGGATTGATCTTGTTTCGTTGGCTTAGGACAAATGGGAAGTGTTGGAATTTATTTCTCCTGAGCCTACTCTCACGTCAGACCCCCAGCTATTTTACCTACCCGTCAGGAGCCCCTTCCTCAACGACATTTTTTTGGGATCTTCATCCCTATAGCTCCTGATAGCTTCAAAATTTATTATGGATGGTCATTTTGAATTTTCAGATTTATGGTGGTAGGTAATTTCAAATTTTGAGAGGGAATGTTGAAGAGACAAAAATAATTAAAGGAAGTTAGTTCAAAAAGTGTGAAGAAGAGTTCCTAAGCAGCAACAGTATGAGAAGAGGAATTTTTTTGAGTTCTCTGTGTGATTCAGAGAAGCTTCAAAACAACAACAGCTATATTTTGTTTGTATTTGTATGAATAGTGATTGCTCCTAATAGAACTCTACATAGCACCTGACAGTGAACTCCCAGAAGCTCCTGAAAGTGGTCAGTCTACGTGAGTAGCTCCTGATTGCTCCTAGTAGCTTGTAATTTGTAGTTTAGAGTTTATTTTATAATTTTTTAAGTTTACCCTTGTAATGTCATTTCCAATTTAATGAATAGAAAAGAAATTGCATGTCTCCTTGCATTTTTTGTTCTTCCACAATTTGATTTGGGTATCCCGGTTGATTGGGAAATAGAGTAGCAACTCTCTATTATTCTATGCATTTAGAAATTTACGACACTTCTTTGTTCTGCTTTCCTGTCAACAAATATGCTTCAATCTTAACATTAAAGCATCAAAAACTACAGTACAAAAAATGGAAAAACTAAATTTTGCAACATCTTACCAAAATAAAACTGTTGTTGCTGAAATTATAAATGGAGAAAAGTGACAAATGCATTTCAATTTATAAAGAGTGTGAGTAGGGAATGGGAGAATTTGCGAGTGGAGAAAAAACATGCTGAGTGGAAAGATTAAGTTATGAAACACTTTCTGTTCCACTACCATCCACCTCCATTGAAGACCATGATGGTGCTTCATCTTCCACTTCCATCTTCACCACTAGATGCACGCCAAATTAAATGTAGCTCCGAAAACTTGACACAGGTTTTTTCCACCCCTACTATGACTGTAGAACGCCTCTCAGCGTAATCATATAGTGTAGTTTTAGAGGATTAAAGACTTAATGGAAGTTTACAAATCTTCTTTGAGTTGTTGTAAGGATATATTGCATCTTTCATGTTTCACCTATAATTCTTGGTAATCCATTCAATCGACACAGAAAAGTTTGACTTGTCCACCGACTTGTGAATATACAAACATATGTTTAAAAACTACAGAGAAGTATTCTAAACCAGAAAATAGAATTACACGTATAAATGAATATGAACATAAGCAAAGAAATGATTTCACAGTGGGCAACGTAAATTGGAGGAATCAAGAGACATTTTTATAATTGTTTTACCCAAACCAATTTTTTTGCTTCATTAAGGAATTTTGCTTAAAAGAGTCTAAACCTTGCTAAAATGATGTCAAAATATAGTTTTTGGGCAAGTCAAGTATGGAATTTGGTCAGTTTCATGTTAGTCATAAGCAACAATTGGTCAATACCTGGAGGTCAAAACCTGAACCTAGGACTCAAAGTAGGACTTGTGATGATGGAGAAGCGCTTCACGATGAAATTATACTCCTACAAGGTCAAATCAGTGGCCAAAATAGTGTTTGAGGAGGATGAAACAAATGGTGATTTCAAGCAGAAAGCAGGTCTGTGCCCCTGTAGCCCAAGGGCACCCTTCTTTTTGAAGGCCCAGATCTTGTTGCATGTGCTTGCAAATACATTTAGTCTCTTTAGAATTAGTCCAGCTTTTCAACGAGCTATCAAGTGAGGTCACCCAAAATGCAGAACTCCAGCAATTGAAGTCAGAAGCTGAAGGTACAAGGAGGTTGTAAGTCATAGAGGACTGTCAAGTTGTAGTGTCTACGCCCCTATAGCCCAGGGGCACCCTTGAATTTGATGCCTTAGATGATTGAATTTGAAGATGCTATCTTCCTGAGATCTTTTCTAATCTAGTCTAGCTTCGCAACACACCAGTTCGCAAGATGATCCAACAAGCTGAGTGACTGTGACATGGGATCTAATGAACACGTAAAATAGAGGGTGGAGAAATGTTGAGATACACACCTGTACCTCTGTAGGCTAGGGGTGCCCAACCTTTAGGCTTTCCAGATTGTGTTTTTAGCATTCATAGTCTTCACAAGACTTGTGCACAATTACTCCAGCTATCCAACAAGTCCAGCCATCATCCTTTGGGATTTTTCAAATGCTCGTACATGAGAGGTCAGTGTAGGGTGCTGAAGAGATCAGACAACTAGAAAAAAATGACTATGGAAAATACATATTCCCTTGGAAAAGGCACCCTTCTTTTTGAGGTCTTAGAAGCAGTTTTCTTGCTTCGTCGCCTCCATAGACATCTCTTGTAAGTTTATCAAGCTACGTAGAGAGACTGATGGTGCGTGAATTGGAGCACTCCAGTTCCCGTTGTCAAGGGTGAAAGTAGGGTATTTGGATGAAAGTTACACTTTTGTCAAAATGGTGTTTGCAGCTTCATAGCTAGGGGCGCCCTTGCTTTTGGGGTCCCTAACACAGCTTTCAGGTGCCTTACATATAGTCGCTAGATGTAAAATTCTTCCAGTCACGCAATGAACCTATCATCCAATCAAAAAGGTTCATCATTCATTGGTAATGGCAGTTCAAAGCATCAGATGGAAAAAAAAAAAGAAATGGTTTGTCTGGAGACCTTGCATCAATTTAATCGAAGGCGCCTAATTTTTTGAGGTGTCAAATGTCAATTTTAGTAGTTGCAGCTCCCAGCAAACATTTCATCCTTGCTTTGTAGGCTTTACGGTGGATATCTCAGCTTGGTCACAACATCACTTAGTCATCCATAAATAAGTGTTGAACAGGGGCAACTGTAACTTTGCAGTTGTTAGCGAAAAATCTCATAACTTGTGCAAACGGACGCTTGGAGAGTTAATTTTTGACTTTTCAGAATCAGTATGCTGAGATTGTTGCTAATTTATCAAAAATAATATTAAATTCAAATTTTTGCATGCCAACATCAAAAAGTGGCAATTTTCTTCAATAATTTATTATTGGTGCCCTTTTTAATATTAAATATTAAAATCACATGTGAGAAGGAACTGAATTTTTAAATATTATTTTGTAATTCAGGACTCCAAGTTAGTCTCGGTTCAACTGGAGAGGGTCCAATCAGACAATTCTTTTCAAAGTTAGGGTTTTGAATCTTGTAGTCATGCTTTTATGGTGCGAGTTTACTCTATTTATTCAAGTATGGTGTCCATTCTCATTCATCCAGCTTAGTAGAAGCGAGTTTTCTTCAGAGTTGGGAAAATTTTCATCAACAATCAAGTTTGAAGAAATCAAAAAAATTATTTTGGAGGTACAAGTCTGAATTCATCAACATAATTCAAGAGAAATTGACGATTTTAGCAGAAGAAAAAGCATCAAAACCTTAATCTTCTGTCTCAAATTTCATTTGCATGTTTGAAGAAAAGGAAAATTTTGACAAAACAAATCTTTTGGGTTTATTCAGAATAGCTTCCTCGAGAAAACCCATGTGCTAGAATTTTTCAGGAAAATTTACTCCAGAACATCTGTTCTCGAAGCTCAGATTTTCTTAACTGAAAATTCCTTGCATGGCCGAGTAGAATTCAATTTTTTGCATTTCTGACATCCTAGGTTGTCTTAGAATCTTTTTCTGGACAAAACCCAGATCTTAGATTTTTCTGTGAAAATTGCTCTTCGATAGGCTATTTTTAGCCTCAACAGGCTATTTTTTGCTTTCCAGAAAAATTGTCAGAATATAGCCGTGTTCACAGTCGATAGGCGAGTTTTTCAAAATGCAATAGACTCAGATCAAATTCAATACCAAGTCGGTGTTGACTCATGACTTCATCGAGATAGTTGATATGAATCTACATAAGGTGCTTCCAGAAGTAGTCTTGGATCCTATCAAGATAAGAGATTCGATACTTCAAAACATTCAACAATCTGGGTTGCTTGAGGCCGCTTCCATACCTATCTCAGTTCATTACATAGAGTTCATAATTTCTTGTGTTAAGCATTACAACTCTACTACTCATGAGATATAGTCAGTAGATGGATGAGTCATATGCAGTCTCAAACCCTTGGACATTGAAAGATGTTTTAGTATTCCTCAACACTCAAACAGTCTGGTCATTTCCATGGAGCAGTGTGAGTGAGCATTCAATGTTGATATGGACAAGTGTCAAAGTAAGATGGCAGGGTGATGGTTAAAATAGAAAAAGAACAAGTTGCCAAGCAATGTAGGTCATGGTGAATACAAGGATGAGTACGTGATTTTGATAACACTTCTCAATCGCAACACTTCTCAATCGCATCTCAGGTCATGTAGATGCAAATAGTTTTCAGCCCTAGATGTATTATATCATTGGTCGAATCATCTCTAGGCAAGAGCATTATGACTGGGCATCCTTCATCAACGACATTCTCCATGAACAAATCACTGGTTTTCTAGTTGCACACTAGTTTCACATGTGTTCGTACCTCGTATACTTGATCACCTATCAGGGTCATTTTAGAGGGTTGAACATGATGGGCATACTTACTGTACATAAATTTTATCATTACTATGACCAGCTTGAGTTCATGAAGGCTGAACGACATTTCAAGTGTGTGCAGGAGGCTTTCTTGACGTACACAGTGAGGAACTTAGACTGGGAGTTGCACGTTCATATCTCAGCAGTTGCTAGAGCAGCGATGGTTGATTGGGAGGACTAGTTCATTCAGTTCCCTACATACACCTACATCCACGTATACAAATACATAGGAAATCCAGCCATGCTTCCACGCTATCCTTCAGATAGGGTGGTCTTCATGGAGCTCCTGAGGCAACTACACAATGTTCACCATCATTTGTGCCACAAGCATAAACAGGCTGCCAAATTTCCCATGCAGTTTAGAATCTATTGGTTCAGAATGACAGTTGATGCTAAAGCTATAGGACAAGAGTTAGAAAAGTTTCATCTCAAGTACCTTGTCGATGCACGCGCCTATGATCCTTGGGGTCATTACATAGCATGCCTTGGTGGTCACCTATACGATAAACTTACAATGGAGGATTATTGGGTGAACTACGAGGATGACTTTGAGGTGCGCAGATACAACTATGGCCGATTATCTCTCCTGCAGATTTCTATTTTCTTGGAAGAAGATGTGAGAGGTTTATCAGATGATGATGGAGATACACTTCCTCAATTTTTCAGAGAGCAGGTTGATACACAACCACTACCAACTGTTCATTGGTTTTCCAAAGAGTACACATCAGTAAAGGAGAGTTCAAGTAGAGTTATCCAAAATAGTATACTTTACCTCAATAGCAAGAAGACCAGGAGGGCGATCATTCCTAGAATAGAGCCGCCACTAGTGGATGCTTCACTACCTTCCTCATCTAAACCTAAACAAAAGAAATGGAGTAACCCTCCTAAGAAGAGTCAAGCACCTAGCAACTCAAAAGGTAAGGCACTTGCTACTAAGATACACATGGAGCTTGTCAGAGTGCCAGTTCAGAGTTTTCCAGAGCTTGAGGTTCAGCCACACATACCATCACCAACACTAGAGTAGTCACCAGTTTCGATTCACATTGAATTGGACTTGGAATCACCACCTCGCAGTAACACCTCTACACATTCACTCTCGTCAAAGCCTCACATCGCTAGTACAAACCCTTCCAGTGGAATTAGTTGAGACTCATCTTGGCTCGAGAGTCAACTGGGAAGGAAGAGGAGGCAGCCATCCTACATCCTTGATCATTCAAATTTTGAGCATGCCTACCAAGATGCACCAAACAAGAGGATCAAGAAATAGGTCCATGTGGAGAGGAATGTTGATATGGAGATTGTCGTTGAGACTGCTATACCTCTAAAGGGAAAGAGTCTGAATGAGTTTGAAGTTCAGGGCTTCGAAGTGATCACAATCAACCTTGGTCGTAGCACCCACCAGACACAGGTTGATCTCCTACAGGTTGCAAAAAACAATGCAAGGGATGGAATACTGAAAGACGAAGAAGACAAGGCAGCCCTTAAGGTTGAAATCAAGCAACTTCATAAATACATTTCTAGCCTTGTACATAGAATGAAAGATGTCACCGCTACACTCCCTTTGATGCTAGAGCCACTAGCAGAATAGGGCCAACTTAATTACCTATTTGCATATGGCAAGCATTTGAAGGATTGGGAGGAGGAGTTCATTACTAGAGGTTGCTTTGTGCTTGCAGAGTTATACCAGTTGCGGTACAATGCACGTGAACTTCGTCTACGTCTCTAGGACGAGGAGCGAGACATGGCAATGAATAGACCTCAAGATGTGATTATGATTGCTCACCTGAGTGTGGCATATGAATCAATCAAAGATGCATAAGATAAAGAGGCTATCTACAATTGGAAGACATAGTTGGTATTCAAGGCAAAGATAGAGGAGACAATGGCATCAGACTTGGCTGAGAGTAGAGAGCACATCACTAGTACACTCTGGTGTGTGAGAATTCTTGCGTCTCACATATCGTGTCGGTATCAGATTGAGGGTGGTGCATATGTTGAGATTGTTGACGTATAGTCAAAGCTCTAAGCACTCATTCATAGTATTTTCAATGGGGAGACCATTGGCTCTAATATGAATCAACTTACAGTCATGTCAGTGTTGTTTGATGAGGCAATCAAGAGCAAAGGTGAACTTCAGTGCTAGATCATAGCTGGTGAGGACATGCCGCACAAACATAGTATACTTCAGTAGAGTATCAGTGTTCTAGATAGTGATGTAGTCAAAAACATCTTGGAGGGGTTAGTTGCTCGAGATCACAACCAATAGACTTCAATTCCCACCTCTCAGGATAAGCATTAGACACAACAATTAACTCAACGCTTCTTCCTGAGTTAACTCGTTGTCCCACATCTCATGCATGTCTATTTTGGGATTATCTATGTTCACTTGGAGTTTCTTTTAGGGTTTTCGTTAATTGATGGTAGTGTTCCAGTTAACTTCCTTTCAATAAGGACGTGCATGCTTGCACATTTTCCATTTAGATTAGATTTACCGCTTAACTAATGGTAGCTTTCTAGTTAATTGTATAGTTTTCTTTATTAGGGTTTAGCAATAAATCTTGCATGCATTGCAAGACTGTAGTTGACTCAAGGTGATTTTAGGGTTCCCTACACCTTTTGATGTCTATAAATAAGAGCTTTCAACTCATTTGTAAATAACTTTTGCACGAGAGAGTAATATATGTTGTTCCCACCTCGCCTGTAATATTGCTTATTCTGTATCTGTTCACGAGTATTTATTATGATGATGAATTGTTATGCCACTCAGGTTTCATGTAGCTATTATGGTGAATGCTTATCTTAGATAGATATAGTAGCTAGTTCGATCGTAAATTGTATGTGTGTTTCGTCTATGCAATTTACTGTCCTAGTTGGCTATCCTTTGTGTTGTGTTTCTAATAAGCCTATTCAGATTGAGCAAATAGTTGTGCCCACCTTGCCTTCATGTTGAGAATCTATACTTAAAGCTTATTGTATGATGTGTGTGATAATAAACCTATTTAGAAAAGAAAATAGTTGTGCCCACCTTGCCTTCACGTTGTGAATCTATACCCAGTTTATCGTGTAAGCTTATTCTCTCTCCGTTTCCTCATGCTTTGATTTCTTGAGGAGATTGGATAGTATATGTTAGTTAGTTTTGAGTTGTAGTTAAGTCCTGTGAAACTAGAAAATCCTTGGCTGCAATGTCTAAAGTTTATTGCAAACCTTGTGCCCCTTTCAGCTGAGACAAAAAGATAGGAATTAGTTTAGTTTACTTTTTCAAGCATTTTGTCTACACGATAATGGAGCTTCCCCTCCTAATTTGAAGTGCACTCACTGTGTAGTGTGCATAGCTATTCGTACCAACTTGCACTCCAGAGGTATTAGTTGTTATGCCAACAATAATAAAAGTACTCTCGTGGTAAAAATACTATCTACTTACAATGGGACCTGATGTCTTAGAATGAATTCCACATTTCGATAAAGCTCACCCATTCCCTTCTAATACATTTCCCATGGACAAATTAATAGTTATATTGAAATGTGTATTTGTTTAATTTTGAAAATAAGAAATATACCATATTTTAGCATATTTTTTAACTGTTTAAACACATTTTTATATGGTAAATGAAAAGTAGGAAAAGGTATTTTTTT
This sequence comes from Sequoia sempervirens, assembly GCA_007258455.2. Lineage (NCBI taxonomy): Eukaryota > Viridiplantae > Streptophyta > Pinopsida > Cupressales > Cupressaceae > Sequoia > Sequoia sempervirens. The sequence goes on from VDFB02093438.1 coordinate 92,491, forward strand.
TATATCCATGGTATTTGATAACCTTAATATTGTCCAAATATCGAGAATAAAATATTTGCAATGCTTCGTCTTCCTGTAATAAATTTGATAGCTAGAAAAAATGAACCCCTCTCCTCAAATTGTCTCCATTTTTTGGGTTCGTCGATTCTTCCTCACCCAGCCTCCTCACTACCCAATACCCAAGCTTCAACAAACTCCAAACCTATGATATCTATACCCAATAACCATAAGCCTATGAAATTGATCAATGTTTCTAACATGAATCAATAAAAAACATTACATTCATCTCCTTTTATGCATTTACCATGCCTCAGAAATTGTTCCAAAATATAATGATATATGTGAAGGCTATGTTTTTTTGAACATCAGTCCTATGCTATATGATATTAAGAACATCTCAAAAATTCAATAAAATTAGTTATTGGTAGCCCTCCAAATAAAGTTTGGCCTATTTTTTAACATCTGAAATGTATAGATTTGTTTCTTTCCTTGTAGGTTGTCTTAATAGACATGTTTATAATTAATCGTAGAGGCTATGCATTAATATTATGTTACATTCTATTTGTGTTTAAAGATTTTGAGTTTTTGAGATAGTTAAAACATACAACTATCTAACTAGTGTGCAAAACTACAGCTTTTAAATGTACTTCTCAGGTTTGCTTGGGTCCAATCAGTTATGGAATTCAACATAAAAGGCTTCCATCTAAATGCAACAATTGCAATATTTGCATGTCTTGAAATCATTCGACGCAGGATATGGAATTTCTTCAGATTTCTCAAATGCCTCCTTTAATTATTATGTCATTAATATTTATTTAATTATTGTTACACAATTAAATCATTGGAAAATGCAAACTGTGCAATAATAATATATGATTTTTATTTGACCTATTGAGCACCTCAACAATGTTGGGAAATACAGAGCATTTAAATCAGTGCCCCTCCCTTTCCAATATGTTGATGATGAAAATGATGAATCATAATCTTAATGGGATTATAAACATGAGGAGAGCTGACATGCAGGTTTATGGCTTGCCATCAAATGAAATTGGAAATTTGTTGGATCTTATAAATATCTTGGTATATGTTTCAGAATACTACGATGATAAATAAGTCCTTAGATATAGTGCATTTATCAATAAGTACTAAATATTTTAGTATGAGTGAATGGGTTTTTTATAGTCATTGGTTATATTATTGTCAATGTCATTGAGTAGAAAATCATTATGATTTTTTTTATCAAGTTTTATTTATTATTTGAAATCTATTAATATAAATCACACTTTTTTCTTAGTAATATTAATTTAATTTGAGGTTTCTTCCACTAAGTTTTTCTTCTATCCTTATGCTTGGATATCATAATCATGCCCACACTATCAAAAATCAATGAAAGACAAATTCATAAAGACAAACTAGAAGTTATAACAATCCTATGAAATATCAAAAATAATGTAGGATTGAATATTTTAGGAAAATGTATGAGTTGCCCATTATGTAACAAGAGTCATTTGTGAAACCCTTTGCAGCCCCTCAGAGCAGAGCAAGTATTACAGAGTGGCAAGTGTTTGGGTTTCTCTTGTCTGAGATCATGTTTATCTCTGACAAAGAAAATAAAAGGTGGGGAATAACATTTTTAAAGCTAGGATTTGTCCATAATGGCAACCAAAACCCTAGGCATTGGCTCTGCTAAGGAAAATGATGGCGAGGTAGTTCAGATGACAAGGATGGCGATGGTGGTGCATTGGAAAGGATCCCTAGTGTTAGCTTCTTCTCCCCTATGGCTATTGCAAATTTTGATGGTTTGGGTTGTGGGTTGTGAGGATGGTTTCTTTGATGAATTGGAAAGTGAGGAGGAAGAGGTTTGGTGGGGGGAGGATGAAGATTTCTTGTCCTATGATGGGGCTATCTCTAGTGATGAGGATGAATCTCTCATGAGTATCCTCATGGATGCCCGTCTAAAGGAAAATAATCTTATTGAGGTGATTGTGGGTGAGGCCACAATTGGTGACCAGTTTCAAGGTTTGGAAAAAGTTTTTCTTTTCCCTTCGAAGAGGGTTCAACCCCCCACTACAAAACTTAAGGAGTTGGATCTGCCTATGACCGTTTCTTTTGCTTTGGAAGAGAGGGGGTTTCTATCAAAGGTAGATGATTTAGTTGATGTGTCTTCTCCTACTGACGTTCTGGAGGCTATGTCTCCTCCAGTTGTCTTTCAGGAGGTTGTTGTTTCTTCTCCTGCTGACATTCAGGAGGCTATTGTTTCTTCTCCTATGGTTGCTAATGTTCTTTCCCCAAGGGGTGTCGTAGAAGGTAGCTTTTTCTGGGGTTTCTGTTTTGTGCATCTCTCTTATGGAGTTGGATGATGGACATATTATTATTGATGTTCTCAATTCTATTCTTGTTGAGACATCAGATTGGCTCAAAAGCTTGCTTGTTGGAATGTTTTGTAGTAATTCACCTAATATTGATACTGTTAGAAGACGGATCCATTGGATTTGGAAGCTTCGTGGAAATGTTGAGGTGTTTGCAATGTTGAATGGTTTCTTTTTGTTTTCCTTTCCTTTCCAGGAGGATAGTTCTAGGGTCCTTCTTGAGGGTCCCTAGTTTTGGGGGTGTAATGGTCTAAGCCTTCAAAATTGGTCACCTGGTTTCAACCCTATGCTTGAGGCATTTAAGTTTCCTATTTGGGTCCACCTACATGTAGGGATTCCTTTGGAATTTTGACATGAAAAACTCTTCATGTCCATTGCCAATTATTTTGGTCAATATTGTGCCACTAATAAGCACTAAATTTATGAAGCACTTTCTTTTCGCAAGATTTTGTGTTTTTGTAGAGAAAAAAACAAAAGCTCCCCACTAGATTACCTTGTCATCAAAACTTGGATCTTGGGTGCAACGGATCGACTATGAAGACTCTTCGGTTATTTTCGACTCTTGTGGTGTAGTGGGTCATACTTCCACTACCTATTTAAAGAATAAGAAACAACACTTTGTTTGGAAAAAGAAAGATCATATTTAAGCTTCTAAGGAAGATTATCCTCCCTCTCGAAAAGTTTAGAAAGTGAATTTGAAAGGGTATACCCCTAATGATTTTAATGCCTCGGGTTTGGGTGTTGTTTCAACCAGTGATTGTATGGCCTCTCTCCATAACAAAGAGGTTAGTATTGGGGAAAAGGATCCTTGTTTTGTGATAAATCAAAGCTCATTGGAACAATTTTTTTAACCACCCTAACTTAGGGTGGGTTGGTTCGTCTTTTAAGTTTTGTTGTCCCTGATGTAGTCTTTTGTAGTCCTTTTTTGGTGTTTGTTGTTGTCTAGTTGTGATTCATGCTCTATATTTTATTGTGAAAGTGTTGAGGCCCTTTCAAAACCCTTCTTATCTAATAAAAAACAAGAGTCATTTTAATAAGACTTGTTAATTATTTATTCTTTTGTCATCAACAATCTCTCTCCATATAGAATTATTAAAGAAGTCATTTTCAAGAGAGTCAAATTTTGTATGTTGTCTCAAGGTAGCCATCTCATGCTCATCATTCCAAAAGTTCATTTTGAAAGTTACATCATTTGATTCATCAAAGGAACCCTCTATGTTGTTGTAATCTTCACAAATTAACAAAAAATATTCAATGTCATCTCTACTGGTCCACGCCGATAAGGGCGTGGTTCGGTGGTCAAGTCGCTTGGTTGTAGTGACGGCCACCAGGGTTCAAACCCTCGCTGGGCCAAAGTGCTCGCAGGCCTTGTGTCTTCGCTGGGCCTTTGTGCTCGCAGGTTTGGTTGTTTCTTGTGGTTTGTTGTATCCGGTTCATAGCTCCGGTCAAAAAAGCGTTTACCCCTAATAATATGGGTGCATTGCACCTTTTTTTAAAAAAAAAAAAAAAAATCTCTACTGGTCCAAAATTTAGCTTCAATAGGTTAAGAATATGTAATGTCCCCTTTTCGAGTGAGCATCAGAGTTTGGTGGTTTAGCCTATCTTTGGGTCCTCGTAGGCTAATCAGGGTGATTAGAGGGCCCAGTGTTAGAGTTTGCTAGTTCTCCAATTGGCAGTTGGCAGTGTTTTCACCTCTTGATCCTTGGCGAATTTAGAGGTTATGTTATTCATGGTGTTCTGACTCCGTTTGTATATACTTACTATTTATAGTAAGTCAGTTTGTGGTATGAGGCCAACCTTACTATTTTTAGTAAGGCACCCTAGTGAGCAAAGAATGTAGTGGGGCTACCTCTTGGCATGAACGGAATTGATAAATGAGGTTTATTAATGGAGTTAAGGAATTTAATTATTATTAAAGTTATACTTTAATAATAATTAATTATTTTTAAGTGACTATTTGACTTTATTATAAAGGCATTTAAAATCATAAAGTCAAAATGTAAAGTGCACATCATTTAAATATTTTATTGACTTTATTATAAGGGTTATTTAATGATTATAAATTTAATTATAAAAAGTGCATTTAATTCAAAATATTAAAGTGCATATTGGGTGCCCACTTGGAGACTATTATAAAGTGTTATTAAAAGCAAATGTATTTAATGATATTTTAATATTTTCAATGCCTCATGAGGAATCAACCCCTTTTGAGAAGAGTAAATAAGGGCATCAAAAGCAAATGTAATTCATTCATTCTTGTCAATTCTCTCAACTTTGTCTTTGTGCTTTGATATTGGAGGTGGAAACTAGGGTTTTCAGCTGCAACAATCATGGAGAGTGTAGCTTCTTGAAATTGAGCTTTTTGAGGGTGTGAAAGATCATCTAAGGTGTGCTAATTGGTGGATTTATCTCAAAATTCACATTTGTGCTTAATTGGAGAGACTTATATCAGATTTCTCAAGGGTTTACTTGCAGATCAAAAGTTATTGGAGATAATTATCATTGAATATATTTATTACATTTTTAATGATCTCCTTTATTTGGCTCATGGGAGACTTGTTTTACATATTAGAAGAGATTACACAAGGGTTTGAAGAGTATTATGTTGGTGAACATAAGATATAGGAGCTGTGATATATTTTATTGATACTAGCACCCACTCTCATAACCACGTGGGTCTCAAACAAATGTTACATTGATCTCTACAGGCCTTACTACTATCATTAGTAGGGACATGTGACCTAGAAGCTAGAATTCCTAGCTTTAATGCTTTAACTCACCCTCAATAGGGGTGACTGGGCTTAGACACTCACTCAGAGGCATTAGAAGGTGGAGAAACTTATTCTTTAGGCTTTGTGTCCATTTGATGAGAGTTACAGTTGTTGTCATTCATCTCCAGGTAGTTGTCGTAGATTTCTAGACCTACATTCAATGTTAAAGAATTTCAAGTATGATTTTAATTGATTTCACAATCATAGTATGAAGAGTTGCATTGAAAATATTGTAGTTGCAAGCTATTGTAATTCCTATTTGAATTAATATAATCAAGTATGCTACAATAGTTGGTTTCATTACAATAGTTTTGTCAAAATCCTTCATTGCATTAGTATTTGATATTTGCATTACTAGGCAAAGTTTTTTGTAATGTCCCCTTCTCATCAATAATCTGTTCTGACACTCATCAGCCTATTCTGGAAGCTTGTAGGCATGTGTGAGGTAAAATTAGGGTTTCCAGTTCTGAGGTTCCTTGGCATTTTTTGAGAGTTTACTATTTATAGTAAATTCTATTTTAAGCAGTATGGAGTTTTTCAGCTTTCAGTATTTCATTTCTAGTTGGAGCATTTATTTGCAATTCATGTTTGACCTCTTAAGGCACTTTTATGTTGAATAAAGGCATCAAGGTTATATTATGCAGTTGACCCCTTAGCCTAGGCGAACAACTTTAAAGTTGTGTTTAAAAAGGGGACTTGGAAGGGTGACGCCTTCATGAAGAGGTTTATTATTTTTTAATAAGAACATTATGCCTTGGGAAAATTGGACGCCACTTTAATAAGAGAGAATTTTAAATTAAAGTGAAATTCTTATTATGCAAAAAAGGACGCCATCTTGAGAAGTTATTTGTTTTTGGGAATTTGAAAGGTCTCTTGTATCTTTTGGTATGCTTCTTAGGAATTTGAAGAGTTTGTGAGCTCTTATTTAATGAAGGTTTTTGCTCCAGCATTTCATCCATTCATGTTATCATACTGTTATGCTGTCGGAATGACATTTGAACTCTTGCTTCGAGGATGCTACCTCCTAGCCACTATCCAATTTCATGTTTGAAATACAACACCTAGTTGGACTTTGTTGCTTCTCATCCAGACTAGCAGATTTGTGCTCATAGTTGAAGTTTTGATGAATTTTCCAGATTTTGAAGTTGTTGATGCTTCTACAGCTGAAAGTGAATTCTGTTAGCAGCTCTTGGAATAAAATTAATTTGATTCTAGGTACTTTTGCATTGCAATTGTTTGACAAGGGTGCCCCTTTCCTCCAAGTTTGGGATTTTAATTTGAAGTCTACAATTTTTAAAGCAAAAATCACCCCTTCTCAAGGTTGTACCTTTCAGCTTGCATTGGGAATTGTGTCAAAAAATAAAGAACAAGATTTGTTGTTGTTTCTTCATCCTAGCTTGGTCGCCTACCTTCTAGAAGTCCATTGCATTCAATCTCATTCGATTTGGGGGTGAAATGAGTGAGTTATGAATATTTTATTGATTTCCAATTTGCTGATAAGAAATTCTAGAACTCAGGATTTTACATCAGATTTATAAGCTTTCTATTTTAATCATATTTCTATCATTGGAAAGCAAAGAAAATCATTGGATTTCATTCTTATCTTCTTATCTCATTTCTCTATCATTGTAATACATGTTTTTGCAGTCTTTTGAATTGTAAGGTTTTGATTAGTAGTACTAATCTAACCAATGTTATTGCTGCAACTACTTGTTATATTTCTAAGTAATTACCCCTGGACGGTTTACCGCCAGTACGGAGAAAGAATTTGTTATATCATTGTACCCACTTTCAAGTGGTGAATCCCCACAATTCTATGGATGCCCGCTGCAGCGGATGAATTAGTTTGTAATAGCTCATGGATGGTTATCCGCCTATCAATTTCTAGCTTTCAATTCAACACTCTGTCATATGTTAGCACCTCGCCCTCAGTGGGATCTTGAGTGCACATTCTTGACGTTGAGTAGTTTCTTTCAAGTATTTTCATTTAGCTCCTCTGCCATATGACAACACCTATCCCTCATTGGGATTGAGTGTGCATTCTTGGTGTGAGTTCATTTCAAGTTTGGTTTTCTATTTGGATGCTAATGCTAATCAAGTTGGCTAAGTGCTGGTTGTGTTGTGGTAATTCATCAAAAAAATTGGTTAGCATATTTCAGTGGTATCAGAGCAGAAGACCCTACCATCTTGTGGCAATTTGCAGTTCATTATCTGATGAGTGAAAGAGACACTAGGCCATACACCAGAAGTCAGGCTAGAAATCAACATCAGTTTTCGTTCGTTCCAGAGGCAGAGACCTTCTCAGGAGTCTTAAGAGATCTTGGTAAAACAGTGGAAGGTTTAGAAAAGTCAGCAGAAGAAGTTGAACATACAGTTGAAATAATGTCAGACAGTGTCAGGCAAGCAAATGAAGAGAGGGACAGAGTTGAGAAGAAGTTTGATGGGATGATAGACATGATGTCTCATCTATTGTCCAAGTTGGATCAGCAAGCAGCTCATAATGTTCTTCAGCCCCAGAATAATCCAACTGGTGAAAGCAGTGGAGTTAATGGAAAATCTAATAATGGCAGTCCTAAGGTGAATAAAGGAAATAGAATTGTGGGTCAACATGCTGCAATTCATAGTGGGTCATCCTCTAGACCCCTTTTTCCCATCTTCACGACAATAGAAGAGCAACAACCAGTTGAAGCTACACCAACCTTTGCTGATGATGCACGTCAAGCTTGCATGGAGTATGCTTCTTTACCTCTCGATTTGAGAGATGCTTGGACCTTTGATCAATTCATGAATCAAAGGAGTCAGAGAAATGGAGGAAGGAATGAGCAACGTCCTCCTATGGCACCTAGAAATGATTTCTACCAAGCATTGGGAAAAATTACTATGGAGCATTTTGATGGTAGTAATAAGTGCACAGCCAGATCTTGGGTGCAGAAACTTGATAATTATCTTTCTCTCAGACCCATGCCAGAAGGAGATGCTATAAAGTTTGCTACTTTGCACTTGGATGGGATAGCTCATGAATGGTGGACTCATGGTTTGGTCACTCTTGGACATAACCTCATTCATACATATGATGAGTTTACCAACAAGCTGATCGAGAGATTTGATACCAAGGATCCTGAGTTGAGATTCAGAGAATTGGCACAATTGAAATAGCAAGGATCTTTAGAAAACTATGTGGCTGATTTTCAGAGGTTATCATTAATGGTGCCTAACATTACTGAAAGAATACTTGTGGTTCTTTTTGTTGAAGGTTTAATGGAGCCTTTGAAGGGTTGGGTCAAAGCTTTTGATCCACCAACGTTAGATGAAGCTATCAAGAAAGCTAGGAGCATGGAGTTGGCAGCCCCAAGGCCTAAGTTTCATTTAAAACCATTCAGCCATAAGAAAGATAAAAAACATTCTTCAAATCTGCCCAAGAAGTTTCCACCAAAGTTGTCAGAAGAGCTCAAAGAACAGCTTAGAAGGATGGAGTTTGCTACACTTGCCGTGAGCCTTGGGTTAAGGGTCACCGTTGCTATGGAAGAGGCAAAGCAAATCGAATGGAGGGCTATTCTGATTATGGATCAGAATCTAATTCATCTGATCAGCAATACGAATCAACAGGTAGTGAAGGTGAAGAAGATCCAAAAGAGAAGTTTGATGAGGTGGGAGATGGTAGTGCTTTTGTACAACTATCAAGTTTTCAAAAAAATGAGTCCTTTCGGGTTCATGGAGTTGTGAATTCACAAAGGATAGTTGCTATAATTGATATCGGAGCAACTCACAATTTTATTGATGAAAGATTAGTTGCTAAAAAGGGTTTGAAGACTGAGGAATTTTATGGTTTCAAGGTAATGGTTGCAGATGGCTTTACTATGTCTTGCACGAGGAAGATTCCTAACCTCTCTATGCAGTTAGGAAATTATGAGATTAAACATTATTTTTATGTGGTGGGAATTGGAAACAATGATGTTGTGTTGGGCATACAATGGCTGCGATCTCTTGGTGAGATCACATTGAATTTGCAAACTATGGAGCTTAAATTTCAGTCTAATGGAAGAAAGGTTGTTCTAAGAGGGATGTCAAATGGGGGCCCTCGAATTGTGTCTTTGAAGAGGATGGAAAGGCTGATCTATCACGATCAGGTTGAATAGGCTGTTGAATGTTTGGTTCTACCAGCTGATCCGGTAGAGGAGAAAAGGCCATATCACCCTGATATTCAAGCCTTACTTTCAAAGAAGAGCAAAGTCTTTGGAAGCCTACCTCCTGGAAGACCTCCTAAAAGAGGTTCTGAGCATG
>VDFB02093439.1:0-16409 GCA_007258455.2 Sequoia sempervirens
ATGAAGTATGTATCAACTCTAAGTGATAGAAATGAAGGTGGCGATAACCCCCAAACCAACTCAAATTGACCTGACTCAAACAAGAAACCAACCCTTACAACACTACCCACTCAGCCTTTCTTGAACACACACCTAGAGGCTTGTAGCCCTCCAAAACTACTTTCCTCAATATATTTTAGAGAAGGCCATATAGATACCTACAAAAAACCTTCTAAGATCCTCTTCTAGACCTAACATAGCATACCAAAAGATTCTATAAGGTTTATTTGAGACAATTTAGAGAACCAATATATTGCCCCTATTTTAAAGCCACCAAATAGCCCTCTTTTACAAAGGAGGTACCTACAAAACACCTAGTTTTCAACAAAACTAAATTGATAGACCTTAATTGTGATACAAAACCTCAAAATACACTATCATTCATTAGTGCCATGACCACTATGATACTAAACCACAAAACCCTCATTCTTTAAGAAAATGGTAAGCGTTTATTGAAACTCCTATCACCTGGGCTAACCTAACTCAAAAAATGCATCCAACACTTCATAAATACCCTACAAAAACTCAAACAACCATTACATATAAGGTTCCTTCAACATTTTATCAAAACTTTTCTTTAACACCCCTTTTTCACAAGGACAACTCACTATTCTGCCCTAGGGCATCACCCCCAATCAAACCTCTTGACACCTCTACCTCATAAACCATGTGAACACCTAATTCCTAGTGCATTGGACCAATTCCATGAGTTATAGTCATCATAGTGAGTGGAATGGGTCAATTTAACATTTTAGAAGACAATCAACCCTTAATACAGAGTTAACAGGGCTGCTACAAAAAATTGAAGAGAACTCTCTCAAATCTCAGAGTTAGACACTCAAACTTGATACAAATGAGAGATAATTCCTTTCCCTACAAAACACAATAATATTCAGAGCATTTATAGTCTGTATGGGTCCGTACAGTCCCTAAGAAGTGCAAAATAACAATAAAATTATAGAAAACTCATTTATGATTGATAGGAATGATTCAATACAAACTTCAGCAACCACTAATCAAGCCATCTAGATAATTTTTATACTTTTTCCATTCAAATTCTAACCACCAAAATTCCTATAACTAAATTTTAAACTTCTATGACCTTTCATCTCCTAGGAAAGTTGCATTTTTGCAATTATTGCTTATGACAACATTTTACATTTTTGTAACTTTTTTGACACACTACCACTAATGACTCAAAATCACCCAATTACATGGAAAATGGTCTCCTAAGACCTTATTTAATATTAATAGACCCAAATTACCCCATAACACCCTAGACTCAACCTATTGACCATCAAATGCTCAATTTTGTCAATGATAGCTTTGGTGCTCTTGCACCACTAAGTCAATCTCATGGATATAGATAGTCCACATTTGATTTATAACACTATATCCAATGGGTAGATAATCCACAAAATACATAACTCATAGATCCTAAACATTGAACATGCAAACCCATCATCATATTATTAACATGTAAAACTAGGATTATAAATAAGATATCATGTAGCTTCCCATGAATCAAACAACAAATCACCAGTAGATCTGATTTACCAAACTAAACCACAACATAAGCACCATAGTCAAGAACCCTCCAATAATTCACCATAGAAATGTCTAGCGAATAATCACATACCGACATCTCCATATAGAGAAGATCTAATATATCCTTAAACCGTGCATGAAGCATGCATGCAGAGATGCAACTGTCTTACATCCAAAATCATCTAAAGACCATGACCTAGAAAATAATTCTCTATAGATCTACATAACCACAAGCTTTGTTTAACAATGTAAAATCTACAAAATAATTTTTTTTTAAACACATATGTAAATCCACATCCACTTATCACTTGGAAGACCCAAAGGTCATAAAGAAACTATAATAGTTGTAGTGTAAAAACGTGTATATGCTTAAACTTTTACATTATGTTTTTGTCCCCCTAATTTATTGGACCTAGTTAAGTTTCTAATTTGCTAAATTATGCATTCCAAAGATTTATTTTTACCATTTTTTGAAGGGGAACTAATATTAAACAAATTCATTCAATTATTAAATTTCTTTAGATCAGTTGTGTCCTATAAATTTGGGCCAGGACCCTTTCACCTAGGGGTGAATGGGTCCCCTCCTTAGCTAGGACCTAAATTTAAATATATTGGAAAAAATTTAATGTCCAAAAATCAAATATGAATTGTTGGGTTTTGGAATCTAATTTTTTAGGAAATTGGATAAACACCTATAAATAACTAGTCTTTTATCATTTGAAATCTAACAACTAGCAAGACACACAATTGAGGAAATAATATTTTCAAGAGCATTCAAGATCAAAATTTTAGAGTTTATCACAACAATTCAAGATCCAACATCATTTAAATGTTTATGTGTGTTCATGTTCATGCTAGTATTGTTGTGGAGTGCGCAAGCGTCAAGCATTCAAGCTGGTAGATGAGAAAAAGATCAAGAACTGAAGATATATAATAGCGTGTTTTTTGGTCCTTCAAAGGAATACGCATTCAGAAGATTGGTGGGACTGCAACAGTTGTATTTCATTTCAAGATTCCTTCCTTTCCATTCCTCAGTTACATCATTAGCATTGCCATTGTGGAAGTGGAAACACTAACATGATTTTGTGAAGGAAAGCCCTATGACACAACATTCCCTAGCATAGATAACTGTAGGTTTTGCATGTTTTAGATGGATTGATGAGGAGATTAGAAGAATCATTTACACATGTTACATTTGGCCTATAGCTTATTTAAAATACCAAAAAAAACTCACCTGAATTTGTTGTGACATTTTATTGGGAAATCAATGGATCCAACATGGAAGGATCACGAAGGCGGGGAGGACACCCTCATAAGGACTCAATGACCATGGTGACCTTTAGTCCTTGTACGGAGGGACTTAACTCTTAACTAAATTTTCTAGGGAGGTACACATCAATCTATACCTTCTAGATCTATCAAAACTTGATAGTTTCTATTTATAATTTTTTGATAATTGCATTTCTTTCATTAGGTCATTTAGTTTAACTAGGGTAATCAATCGTAATTATTTCTAAATCATTCCTATCCTTAAAAGGATATAGATCTAGGTCTAGTTGGCTCACCATTGAGGTTGATAGTCAATTTATACACTGTGTTGATATATCCCAATGAAACATATAGAAATGAAAAAATACACCATAGCCTTGGTACATTCTTGTCTAGGGTGTATACCACATTTTTATGTTTCATTTTGGTGAACCTGACATTCTTACATCATAATTTTTTGATTTGGTAGTCTTTCAAACCCTACATTTATATTTACATTGCATTATTTTATATTTCTCATTTAGGGTTGCATATTGCATCATAAAAATCATAAAAAAATAAAAATATTGCACTCATATTGCATCATAGCTTGCATTATAGTGTGTTTGTAGCAATTTAGATCAAATTTTAATTTCAAAATTTCATTAAAAAAAAAATCATTTTGTTCTAAAATTCTCATACATTTGCATTTGTTCATTAGAAAAATCTGGAAAAATAGTCACTATAAAACCTGTTTGCAGATAGGAACCTTCATCTTAAATATTAGTCTAAACACTCATTCTTTTATTTTTTTGAACCTTGTACAATGACCCATTTTCCTAGGGGTCACCCAGTCCTTGTACAGGTGTCTCAACTAACTATTTCACACTATTTTGTCTCTATCTACTTAGTTGTGTGGCATAAAAAAAAGTAACCCTTTTTATGCTTAGTTTGGGAATGAATAATTAATGATAAAATGTACTTAATTGTGCCTTATTTGGGATGTTGCAAAGTTTTTACTTATACTTTCACACTAATCTAGGGATCTATTAATTAATTAAGGTTAATTAGAGCTTAATTGGCCCATTAAATTTAAATCCATGCCTTAATTATTACATTTTTTGAGGGATAAATCCTGACATTCATTAATAATGTGGCATAATATTTAATTTGGAAAGGTTTGAGTCCTAGGATAGTGAATGGGTCCCCACTATGTCCTAGGAACCAATTTTGGCATATTATTTCATCTCCTTGAAACTTGGTCCTAGAAAACTATGCTAGGACCCATTTTCCCAAGGTGGTGAATGGGTTCTCCTTACTTAGAACACCCCTTTTTAAAAATATTTACGTTGGGATTTTAGTAATTTTGAATCCTAGATTTGATGTCGACTTGTATTATTTTAATTTCAAGGTCAAACTTAAGATAAGTATAAATACAAGACTAATAGTTTCTCCTAAGTATTATTATGCAAGTATCCTAAGAGAAAGTTTATGAGTTCAAGAGCAATTCAAGAGCATTTCAAAGGCATTCACGGGTAGAGTATTGAAGTTTCATTTTAGAAATTCAAGATCATATCACCATGTCAAAGGAATAGTGCATTATGCATGTTGTTGAGCTAGTGTGTTGATGTAGCATCCAAGATCCATGTTAAGCATTGTTTCATATCTAATTCAATATCAAGATCTACATTCTATATAGCCACTTCATGTTAGATTGTAGATTTACATTCCAGGACTTCATCCAAGATATCATTGTTTGATGTTTGATGTTTCATTGTTTCATCATAAGGTTTAATTACCTAAATGGGGTTTGACCAAGGAAAACCCCTATTCCCTAACAATCAGTTTTTTTTTTGTCCTTTGATGTGTCATTGCAAGTTTTAGGTTGAAGATCAAGTGGAGAACAAGATTGAAGAAAAGTTGTCAAAGTTGTCATATATCTTGTAAAATCACGAAAAGTTGTAGATATAGAATTGATTCCATGCTTTTGACATTTGAGCACCAAGGACCTAGAAGTGTAGACATTGAAGAATCAAACCTAGGAATCAACTTTCAAAAACCCTAACAAGGACCCATTTTCCACCTTGGGAAAATGAGTCCTTGGTGACCCCAAAACAACACTTTTTTAGTAAGGTACACATTGTTTCACCCTCTTAAATCCTCCACTATTGTTGTTATAATAGTTAGGATTAATTTATGATTTTTTATTTATGCATTTTGTCCCTCATAATTGAATGAAAACTTAGAAAAACCTAGTGGTTTATCTTCTTGTTCATTCATTTTGATAAACCCTCTATTTTTCTATGTTTCATTTTGGTGAACCCGGTCCCTTTGAACATCCTAATTTTTTAATTGGAGTACATTAAACACCATAGATCTTAGTTTGTGATAGTTTTCATTATATTTTCATTACTTGCATTTGGGTGCTGTCATAATAGTGGCTTACAATTCCTGAGAGGAACGAATTTTAGCTGAAATCACATATTTTTAGAAAATATAATGATTTAAGCCTTAAAAAGTTCCATTTTAAGGATTCCAATTGAAGAGGGTTTGATCAAATCACCTTAGATCAAACCCCCTTGGATAGAACCTTGCTAGTTTTAAACCATACCTATAAATGCATCTCCTTTACACCTATCAAAATGCTGATAAAAAATCACTTTGATTTAGCTTTTGGGGGATCAAATGAATTCATTTAAAATTTTATTTCAAATGATTATGGTATTCCTAGGAACAACTAATCCAACGAATATAATTTTAATATGTTTTGTTTTATTATGTATGTGTTTTTTGTTTTATTAAACATAGGTTTTCTCATCTAAATGAATTTATTTGTTCTTCACATGGAAAAATAGAAGATTATCAAAAACAAAAAAATTGAAAAATATGAGTGCAACTAGATATTAAAGTCCTTGATCCAACAAAAAAAAAAAAATAAAAATTTTGACATATACAAAAGTTAATGCTACATACCTGCCGCTACAGGTTCTTAAATTGTAATTCGTTTGACTTTGAAACTTGATTAAGGAAAAAATATTCAATAAAAAACTATCTAACCATATGGAAGCACTAGATATCAGAGTTACAAATCTAAATTTGAAAGAATTAGAATTTTATCCTTCATGGAAAAAAAGTTATGTGTTATACGGTGTGCGTCACTTTTTAAAAATGTTGTTTTCTCAAAAAACGACCTTTCGTGGAGATGGGAAAAGAAGTAATGATTCCAAAATTTTGAAAAATATATTTTAGAATCTACAGACAAAAATTTGATGAGACCTTAGTTTGCACCATCTTCAACAATCTCACGCTTTAGCCGCTTATAGGTACCCTCAATGTGAAGATTCAGCTAAAAATAATAATTTCAAAGGTCCGGGCCAGTGTAAAAATTGTAAACCACTATTATGGGATCACTCATTGCATTTAGGGTAAATTTGCATGTTTGCATTGCTTATATTCACTAAAAAATACCAAAAAAATTGCATTAGATCTGAGTTTTTTTGCATAGTGTTTACATTGACATCATCATTCAATAATTTAGATTCACATTGCATATTAAATTACTTACATTTTCCATCAATCAACCTTAGTCAACATTGCATTTAGAATCCTAAAAGCTAGAAAATGTTACTAAATTGACTGTTACAAACCTGAAATAGAAAAAACATGTGATCACTTAGAAATTTCACTTTTCAAACTTCAAAAACCCTATACCAAGACCCATTTTCCCAAGGTGGTGAATGTGTCCCTATTATGGATACTAGAGCATCAACTTTTCATAGTTTCTAAGCTTCAATATTGGATTTAGACTTTCCTAGAAAAGCATACCAAGACCCATTCACCACCCTAGGCAAATGAGTCCCTAGAGGCCTACAAAAACCACTTTTTTTAGCTTTCTAGTTATATTTTTTACTTCCTAGGCTTGATAGTAACCTAGAGTATTAGTTTGGAAAGTTTCAAGAACTTCTATTTTACGCATCTAGGTCAAAATCATCCATTTAGTGTAGCTATTTTTGAATTATTTCAAAATCATTTCAGTAGCAAAAAACATCAGATTTGAAAATGTTTACATTTCTACAATTTTGCATTGTTGTATACTTAATGTTTATATTCATGAAGCTTTGAATGAGTTTGATGAAAGTAATTTTCATGTTTGGATATACATTGTTTACATTCTTAAAGCATGGCATAAGATGGATAAAATTAATTTTCATTTTTGAGCAAACAATTTTGGTATCTTACATTCCTAAGCATGTTAAGAAAAACTTCATCCTTCCTACTTGTGAGAAAGCTTTAGTGAAAGAGGATGCAAGAATAGAAAATCATGACAACCATAATTGTTCTTCTCCTGATAACTCTCCTATTAGTGATGAAGGTATCTTGGTGAAAGAAGATACAATCATTGAGGATCATGAAAGTCTCGTTTGTCCCTCTCCTCCTCCCTCTTGGAAAAATATTATGAGACAAGAAGATGAGATCATTAACACATTTCTTAACATCACTCTACCTAGTGAGAATGCTTTAGTGAAAGAAGATATGTTGAGAGATCCAATGATTTAAATTTATAGTATCATTTCTCTCCTTCCTAATGTCCCTAACATTTGGAAAGATGTATTTGAACAAAAGGATCCAATTATTGGTAAGATTGAAACTCATAGTTATTATTCTCTTGATGCCTCCCTTGTTTGTGATAAAGTCACTTTAAAAAATCTAACCATGGAATGTGATGAACCTCTTGTTTTCTCCCCTCCTAAAGACTCTCTTACTAGGGTGGATATTATGGAACAAGATAATGAGACCTTAGAGAAAATGGCTGAAATAATAGACAATCATAATGATCAAACTTTTCCTTCTAATATCTATCCTATTTGTGATGAATATATTTTGGTGTTAGAATATCAAACCAATGAGAGTTATGAGATTCATATTTGTCTCTCTTCCCCTATCTCTCCTAGTAGGAAAAACATTATTTAAAAAGAGTATGCCATCATTGATAACTCCCATATTTGTGATGAAGTCATTTTAGAAGAAATGACCTATGAATGTCATGAACATCTAGTTTGTAGCTCTCCTATAAACTCTCCTACTAGGTAGGATATAGTGGTGGAAGAAAATGAGAAAATTAACAATAGAAATCCCTTAGATGAAGATGATGAAGTGACATTAGACTCCCCTTCACTAGGAGACTGAAAATAAGGATAAGTTCAGTGAGGTTATGAACATTAAAGCTCCTAGATGTCCTAGAGATCCTTTAATTATTGCACCTCTTGAGGCCAAACTCAGCCTTTATCCACCCTCGAAACTACCAAAAGTTTAAAATAAACACATACGTATCTTGAAACCACCTAAAAGGAAACTTGATAATGATAATGTTTCATAGCAACTGAGTTACAATATTGTTGCTCATACATATAACACTAGGAAGAATCCACAACCATGAAAAATAACTCAAAAATATCTCTCATTGCCTAACCCTTTCTTACTTGGTCCTCCTTGTTTGCCTTGACAAAATGGAAAGGACTATGATCTTGTTGAACAACTTAAGAATACTTCCACTAAGATATCCATATGGGACCTTATTCAAGCCTCACTTCTTTATCATAACATTCTTGAAAGTGATTTGCAACAAGTTCCTATCCCTCCTAATGTGTAATCAAATGATGTGGTAGTCCAAATTTAAGATGTAAATCCATCTAACTTAGACATTAATTTCCATCAAGATGAATTACCTTCATTAGAAAAGAAAATAAAAAATGAAGCTTTCATGATAATAGTTCACATTAATTGAATAGCTATAAAGAGAATTCTTTTTGACAGTGGCTTAGCCCTTAATGTGTGTAGCATAAAAATTATTGATAAGATTGAAATAGACAAAATAAAAAAATTAAACCTGATTCTTTATCTATTATAGGATTTGATAGCATAGGAAAACAACCACTTAGAGTCATCACATTACCTATTAAAGTTGGAAAGGTTACCTTGCAAACTCCGGTCCATGTTATGTCTCACAATCTTTCATATAATCTTCTTTTAGGCATACCATGGATTCATTAGATGAATGGGGTGCCTTCTATCCTTCATCATAAAATGAAGTACAACTATGAAAAAAAAAATTACACAATTAAGGTTGATTCTCAACTTGAAAGTTTTTTGATTGTCGAGAAAGAAGGATGAGGTCCTTTGGAAGTATTGAAGCAAGAAGAAAAAGTGAAAATCACATAGGAAGAATAACACAAGAAATTTTTTTATGAAGTCACTAAGCTATTAGAAGATGATTGGGGTTCCTTAGATTTCACACCAACATTCATGGGAAAATACAAGATCATAAACAAATAGTCTAAAAAGGGAAAAGAAAAAATGGTAATGTCAACAATAAATTCAAAAGCATCAACTTCAACTACTCTAGGAGAAGAAGAAAATTACACAACAAACTTTGATGAAGTTGTTTATGAACAACCACTAAATCCTAAATAAATGAAAAATATTTATGGAATAGGCTATGAACTTATGAAACAAATTGGGTATAGCGGAAAAGGATTTGGTGCTAGAGAACAAGGTATCCATGTCCCTGTAGAGCTTAACACACAAGAAAAAACTAGTGGTTTTTGTTATTACCCTTCAAAAGAAACAAAAGCATCAAAAAAATATTCACTCAATAGCAACACTTACAAAATATTTTTCCAAGACAACTTTAACTTTGGTGCATCCTGAACTAATAGATACTACATGAGGGAATACCTCATTAGATATGCATCGAGTCAACACTTTTCTTACTCATTACGCTCAATAACAATAGATGTTGCTCCTTTCCATGTAATAGTTGTAAGATCATAGCATACTCACTATTGCATGTTTTACATTAATTGCAAATCATTTCCTTTTTGCAAAGGGTAGCATATCATCAATCATCTTCACTCATCCTCATCTTTCACTAAGTGGGGGTAAGGGGTTAGGTATCCTTGTCCTCATATGTCATTTTTGGGTTGTCTCTTTTGGCTAGTTGACTACCTTCCATGTATATATAAGAGAAAGCTTGGGATGTGGACAAAATGCCTTAAGTTGGCTTGAATGTGAGATACTTTTCTTTCTAGGTTTAGTATTGTATTATTGGGGACAACCCAATCCTCCTTGTTTGTGACATAGCTTTATTTCAAAAACATGTGACTTGGCATAGGTTTTTCCAAGGAAAGCTCTCATTTCTTAGGAGAAATCATTCGATACTTTAAATTAGTTACACAGTAATAGTGTTAGCAACTAATTTAAAGTGGGGGCATACATTGATGACATCTTTTGACATTTTGCATATTTCATGGTGTGATTTTCTTTTTTTCTTATGACATGTCCTTTTCTTGGTGGTGTCATTGGGTTTGATGTCCTCCAAGAGCAATATTTTTAAGCATATTATTTCCCTTAGTGGAATGATGTGAATGAGGCATCCCATAAGTGGAAATCTGATATTCTTGACTTGTCCTCTCTTGGAGACATTAGGCATGATGTTCCCTTAGAACAAGACCTTACACGAACAAAGCTAAATCCCTTTTAAAAGAAACCTATAGAAATAACATTTAAAAGCATAAAATTGTGGTGTCTTATTGATGTTTTTAGGAGGAAAATTTTGGTATGGTATGGGAGGATAATATGATTCTCTCATTTTCCACTTCGTTGGGATAACTCACCTTGTGGATGGCCCGAGGTTCCACTACCCCAGAGTGAGCACACATGTTATGGAAAAACAACATAGATATGTTCCACATCATGTCGGACTATCAAATCTTGATCCTTTTTCTCGAGAAAACATCCTAGATTTGTTCCAAATTGCATTGGACCATCGAATATTGATCCTTTTTCTCAAACAAATAGTCGTGTTCCACATCGTGTTGGAACAATTGAAGCTTGATCCTTTACTTTCCTTTTTTCTAATGATCTTTGATAGGGTATGACTATGTATCTTTGTTATTGCTACATACTTAAGTTTCTTGAACACTTACATTAGTGTGAGTTTGTCATGGGGGAAAACTCTCACTAAAGTGGGGGAAAAATGTAGCATTGAAAAAAGTAACCATTTTTCACACTTAGTTTGGGAATGAATAATTAATGATAAAATTTACTTAATTGTACCTTATTTAGGGTGTTGTAAAGTGTTTTCTTACACTTTAACACTAATCTAGGGATTTATTAATTAAGTGAGGTTGATTAGAGCTTAATTGGACCCTTAACTTCAAATCCAAGCCTTAATTATTGCATTTTTCGAGCGATAAATCCCAACATTCATTAATAATGTGGCATAATATTTAATTTGGCAAGGTTTGAGTCCTAGGATAGTCACCTAGGACACATTTTCCACCTTGGGTGAATGGGTTCCCACTATGTCCTAGGACCCCCTTTTGGCATATTATTTCATCTTCCTAAAACTTGGTCCTAGAAAACTATGCTAGGACCCATTCACCCATGGTGGCGAATGGATCCTAATTACTTAGGACACCCCTTTTTTAACATATTTGTGGTAGGATTCTAGTACTTTTGAATTCTAGATCTGATATCAGCTTTTATTATTTTAATTTTGTGGTTAAATATTAAGATAAGTATAAATACAAGGCTAATTCACATAGTTTCACCTAAGAATTATTATGCAAGTATCCTAAGAGAAATTTTATGAGTTCAAGAGAAATTCAAGAGCATTTGAAAGGCATAGTGCATCATGCATGTTGTTGAGCTAGTGTGTTGATGTAGCATCCAAGATCCATGTTAAGCATTGTTTCATATCTAATTCAAGATCAAGATCTACATTCTACATGGCCACTTCATGTTAGATTGCAGATTTACATTCCAAGACTTCATCCAAGGTATCATTGTTTCATGTTTCATGTTCATGCTTCACTGCTTCATCATAAGGTTTAATTACCTAAATGGGTTTTGACCAAGGAAAACCCATATTCCATAACAATTAACAAGTTTTTCTTCTCCTTTAATGTGTGATTGCAGGTTTTAGGTTGAATATTAAGTGTAAAACAATATCAAAGCAAAGTTGTCAAAGTTGAAAAGTTGTAAATTTGTCATATATCTTGCAAAATCATGAAATGCTATCTATATAATTGATTCCAGACTTTCGAGAGCTGAACACTAAGGACCTAGAAGTGTAAATATTGAAGAAAAAAACCTAGAAATCAATTTTCAAAAACCCTAATAGGGACCCATTCACCACCTTGAGAAAATGAGTCCTCAATGACCCCAAAACAACACTTTTTCAGTAAGGTACACATTGTTTTAGCCTCTAAAAACCTCCCCTATTTTTGATATAATAATTAGGATTAATTTCTAATTGTTATTTATGCATTTTAGCCCTCATAATTGAATGAAAACTTAGAAAAACCTAGTGGTTTATCATCTTTTTCTTTCATTTTGATAAACCCTCTATTTTTCTATGTTTCAAGTTGCATTGGACTTTCATATCTCTATTTTGGAATTAGTAATTGCATATTTTTTAGGAATTTTTTCATGTAGTTTAGTCAATGAAAGAAAGTGCATTGTTTAGAATCAAAATTTACATTTAAGAGTTATCATTTTTCAAGTTCCTACATCTTACATTATTCACATATTTCATTTCAGGTCTGAATGTTTCATTTAATATTGTTCAAACATTTTCAACATTGCTATATATCTACATTATGCTTTAGATTTGGATACATTAAGTAAATTATGGAAATTTAGTTACTATTTCAATTATCTGCAAGTAGAATTAGGATCCTTAAACAGTTTAGTTCATAGTTAAACTTTGATTTTTCAAAACCATTGACTAGGACCTAGTCACCATTGGGTAACCCTATCCTGCTTTTCTTGGCTACAATTCTTTTTGAGACCTTTATTGTTATGTTTACTGTTTGTTCCCACTTGCTGATTTTTGATTCTAAGTGTTTTTTGTACCTATTTAAAAGTTTGGCATTCATCTTGGTTGCAATTTTAGTGTTGTGAAACTTGTATGAATTTCACAACCTAGTGTCATATTTCCAATACTCTAGTGAGGCATATTTCTAGACTCATGGCATCTCATGCTAGTTATACATCCACTATGGATATTGAGTTTTCTAATTCCTTCATGACAAGTGTTGTCAATGCTCAACCCATTTTGGATTCTATCCCTAATTCCACAATTCGCATGACCTTACCATAAACTAGTGTCACTAATGTTGAAACCATAATAGCTCATGTCCCTCAAGAGAAACTGAAATAATTTGACAAATCCTTAAAAAAATTCAAGATTATGTGAGTACAGAGTATATCACTAGAAAAGTGGTTCTTGTCATAGATAACATGAGGAATATGCTTGATAATGCTCAAGGGTTAGAGGTAGTGTGTAGCCTAGCCCACATTATAGATAATCATGTACCTACCATGGCTAGTTATAGTCAAGATTTGGGATATACTCATAGCCATGAGGGAATTCATGTTTTTCTCCCTACAACCATAGCCTCTATTCCCACATATGCAAACCCAACTATTACCACAACGGTGCAACCAAGTAACAATATAACTCCAAATTTTGGTATTTCCACTGGCCATCCTTATTGTTTTTTCAACTCAAACATCATATCTCCAAATCCATCACCCCTCAAAAATTTGCAATATAGCTCTCCACCTAGCACATACACACTTCCACCATATTCACCTCATTCCAAAAACACAACAAGCAATGATTTTTTCATAAACTAACACTTGAAAAATATGACATCCCTTCAAAAACAAATATCAACATTAAACCAATATCAAAATGGACAACCATCACAATACATTGCAAAGAGCCCATTATCATTAGAGATATTAAAAACAAAAATGTCACAAAACATATAGATAGCCTGCTTTGAGAAATACAATGGTAAAGGATATCCTAGCAACCATATACCAACATATACTACCATGTGTAGTGAATTTATTTTTGAGGATGAGTTGTTAGCTAAACATTTTCCTAGGTCATTAAAAGATGTGGCATTGGAATGCTTTTTCTCATTTCCCAATAATTCAATACACTCATTCAAAGATATTGCTAATGTTTTCCTTAATCATTTCCAAGTTAACATTGGTCCCAAGATCAACATAACTGATTTAATGAGATGCAAACAAAAACAAGGTGAAAAGGTTACAAATTTCATAACTCGCTATTAGTTAATATTATCCCAAGTTAACCTATCTCTTGTGTGAAAATACAAAGAATATTCACTGATAACTTGCAAAAGGATATAAGAGAAAAAATCCTCTTTCATAAATTTCTCTCCTTTATAAGGTTGTGTATGGTGCTTCGTGACTATTAGAACTCAATTAGTAAGTATGGAGAAGCATCTTCATCAGCTCATACTAAGAAATCTGAGCCCATACATCAAAAAAATTATTGGTCATTCAAGAAACCAAGAAAGAGATTTCTAAAGATAAATCAATCCAAAACAAACCATTTTGAGCCTCAAGTTGTTGTAATATTCCAACACCATACCAATTTTGAGCAAGAGATAGATCTAGTTTACCCCTTTTCCTAATTCCATAGATTCAATTTTGTTCCAAATTTTGAATAAGAACCTTATTTGATTGCCTCCTATTAGACCAATGGATCCCACCAAGTGTCCATCACCACACTTCAGTCCAAATTCCTTTTGTCACTTTGATTGCACAAATGGGTATGATAGAAAATTATGCAAGCATATTAAACATCAATTTCAAAACCTCATTGATTCTAATCATATCTAGTTTGGAGGTGTTAATGATCAAGGTAATTAGTTAGTTACTCCACCCAATAAAAATTTGCAAATATTTACTAATCCAATGCCAAATCAATCACCTAAATTTGTGAAAGATAATGAATTCAAGAATAATGGGATGGATATTAATAATATTGAGCACATAATTGATGATGATGATAATGGTAAGAGTGATAATGAGGATGACCACCATGACATGGTTGATCTCATAGAAATTCAACCTTGTAAGGGCCAAACCACTTTATTACCTAACATTTCTTTGATTAATGATGATGCACTTAGACATGTGCCTGATGGTCCTCTCTACATTGCTAGTCATATTAATAACAAACCTACACATGGAATACTTATTGATCCTGCATGTGTAGAGAATGTGATCATCGAGGAATTTTTGTTTGTGCATGAAATTTACCAAGGTTTTTATAAACAATCAAAAACATGGATTAAAACACATAAAGGTTTTTCTTGCCCTATGATAGGTTTGATCAATCTACATTAAAGGTAGGACCTAAATAATTAGACGTATCAATCACCATCATTATGATGTCAAACCAATTCCATGTGAGGCTAGGCTACTCATGGTTATGCTCCATGAATGTCATCCCATCAATTATTCACAAGTGCTAAAAAGTTTCAATTTGAAAAGGAGATATTTATAGTGCACCACAGTGGATTCAATCCTTTGTCTTCTCATGGGAATTTTTCATTGGATTTATTTTGGCTTGGACCTATGGAACCTATAAAGTCTCGTGAAGATTTACTTTTTAGGTTATATCAAAAGTTCAAAGAAAAGCATATAGCAGAATTATCTCTTAGCATTATTGCCAAGTCTAATAGGTCCATGGTTATTCCTTCTCCCCAACCCATCATGGATGAACCTATGATTGAGCCAAAATCCCTTCCAAATAACCATGATAAGCACACCTCAATTCCTCCCAAAAGATAACAAAATGATTCCTTTTGTGCCTCCAAATATAAAAGTTTATAAACATGAAGAGACAATGGTTTCCCAACCCTCAATGGTTCCTTCAATTCATCCCTTAAGGGAAGAAAAGAGACAAATGGTTGATAAACCTACTACTTTCACCATCACAACTTGAAAACACGAAAAAAATAAACTAAAATACTAAAGATCATGGATGTAGAAATCATGTTATTGCTTGCCAATTGGAAGAAAAGAATAAACCAACACCACCCACACCTATAGAAATAAATCAAGAAGAAAATCAGCCTTCACCAAAACAAGACATTAATCCAAAACAAGAAATAAAACAAGAGAATTCAAATGCAATTGTCATAAAACATCCCATTGTGATAAATTTGGGTGATGATGATCAAGTTGCTAAAATTGATGAGGAGGTGCATAATGAGCTTTATTTTTTATTTTCAAAGAAAATAAACTTGGATGGGGGTAACTGTGATGATCTTCCTAATGAGAGTGACCCACCATGTGTTGCACCTAGTGATGTTCCTAGTAGAAAACTTGTTGTAGTCCATTTAGCTAGTTATCTTCCTTCCATTTATGATGAGCAAGATTGGGATGTGAATGAATTAATCTAGGTCAACTCACATGTGACATACTACTTTATGATTGTATTCTATGTTATTTGTGTTTTCTTGCATGTAATGCGCTCTCCTGTATTATGCTTCTTGGCATGCATTTATGTTTGTGAGTTTTCTTTGGATGATCCTTGTTTCTATGTTGGTACAAGGATGCAAAGGAAACAAATTTTTCATGACATTCTTTTATTTGTATCTCAATTCCTCTATATGTTGCAAAATTTATCATTTCTTTGTCTTGTGTTTTCTTTTTGGAGATGATGCAAAGCATTAAGA
>VDFB02093440.1:0-19324 GCA_007258455.2 Sequoia sempervirens
ATATATATATATATATAAATTCTATAAATATATATATACATATATTATATATATATATGTTGTATGCATGTGCCACAGAAGAAATTAAATTTCTATCTTCTGGGGAATTCATCAAAAAACAAGGGAATTTGTTTCTGTTTAGGTCCTTGTTTTATTTTGTTGAATAAAATATATTTATAAATGGGAGGGGGGGTTCTACCCCCACAGTCGCCCCCAGCATTAGGAGACACTGCTTGTGAAGGCAACGCCAGTGCTGCCTCCATAGGTAGCGACCCCATTACTAGGGATGGGAGGCACTGTTTGTGAAGGCAGCGCCAGCACTGCCTCCATAGGCAGCAACCCCATTACTAGGGATGGATGTGTAGCAGCCAGCAGGGAGCCCTGCGTCTTTTGTTGGTTTTAAAAAAAAGAAAAATTGTTTTTATTATTATTTTATATATTATATATTTGACATACAATATATATATTATATATGATATTTAATTATTATATATAATATATGTAATATATATATATATTTAATATGTTTTTTATTTATTTATTATTAATTAAATAAATTTAATAGATATATTATATATTTTAAATAATTAGGGATTTGGAATTTATATGGTTGATTTGAAATATATATATTTATATATTTAATATGTATATATATTGGTATATACATTAAGTATATACTTTTATATGTCTATTTAATATATGTATTTATATTTAAATATAAATTATTTAAGATGATTATTGTTACTTTAATAGACACAAAAATTTGTTTTTATAACAAATGATTTTATTTAAAGAGTTGATTTTTATTATTGTGTGTAATTGGAGAAAACGAAATTAAATTCTTAGCTTAAGTTCCTTAACGTTGTCAATATAATTTTAATTACTTTTGAGTAGTGCAAATTATGTTAATTATTCTTATTTGATTACATGCAATATTTCATTGTTTGGCTTGGATTTAGGAAATCCTAAAGTAGGTGATTAAATCGTCAAATTTCCCTTTCATTATGTAATCTCCCTCTTTCGTGATGTTGGGAAAATCGAGTTTTATGTTATGTAAGTCTTCCAAATTGGGTTTTCTTTTGATTTTGGGGGTTGTCATAATGTGATAGTCAAGCTTTGTTTTTCCTTGGGTAGTGCATCTTGTTGGATCTAGTTAGATTCTCGATTATCATGAACGGGATGTGTGGACTTTTTGTCATGGATAGGGAGTCATTCTCCTTAGGTTGCATTTGTGTACCCTTGGGTGTGGAGCTATTCCATGTGTTGTCTCAGACAAGTGGCTTGCAATGAGGGCTGACACACAAAGTGGTGTCAGGGAAACTCTTTGTAAGTTAGTTAATTCAGTGATAACGTAAATAAACTTATTAGAGGTTTAGGTTGTATAAAACACTTAACAAGATTAATTTTTCCTCGCTTATGGATACAAGGGCTTGTATAGACTTGGGATGGGATGGGAAGGCCTAGAATGGAAAGATCATTATCTCATATTTACGAGAAATAACTAATTCCACATTGGTTTGCATGAGGGGTCGGGAGCTGTTAGAGGTTTCCAGGATATCCCGAGATGGGGGTCGGGACCTAGGAAGACTTACTAGAATAACCCATGTGACATTGTGATGACACTTCTCTTAAGTCAACAGTATGTTTGTAACAGTGATGCAATTGATTATTTAACTCTGGAAGCATTGTAACCATTGTGTTATGTGATGTTGTACTTGTATTTAATTCAGTTCAGTATTGAGTAGCCTGTGTCTAGAGGTAGATGGTCTTGTCTAGGAATCTTTGTTACTATCTCCTAGCACGGGGGTGAGCCTTCAAGTATCACATGGTTGGGTGGAACGTGTACCTTAATCCATTGGGTCATCTTTTTGTTCATGTGGATGAGATTTCTAGTTGGAGAGCTCATGGGAACCAAATCTTTTTCATGCTTTATTCATTTTAGTTGTTATTGTAATTTATTACCCCTCATTTGTATTGAGGTGGAAGATGTAATTTGTAACCATGCTTATTGGAATTACCTCATTCGGGGAATGAGTGCTATAATCTAATTGTAAATTATTGTTATTGGAACATGTAGTATCTCTTATAATTGATGTAATTTTCTCTCGTATGGAATGTATGTGTATTTAATTTATTAAGTAATTAAATGTTATGGTTTCAATTCATGTTTTCCTGTTTGGGTTTAAGTAAACTCAATCCTGTAACCTTAGGGGTTGTTGGCAATGGGTAGTGAACTTGTATGTTATTTGTACTTAAAACAAAAAAAAAATTAGTACGTTTGTGTAGTATATTGCAACTTCCCCTAGGGTTGCGTGGCAGGGCGTTACACATTCAATCTAAAAATACTTAGAAAAAATAAAGAAATTTTAGGCAGAGCATATTTAAGATGTTGTATGTACCATGGTTCGAAGGATTGGCGATGAAGTCATAGAGAATGTCATAGGTGTTGACATAGACAATGTTGGCTTGTGGGAGTTGTTTTCCAACCTTGGCTAGCTCTGCATGAAGCATTCTATTATACAACTGCATTGTTTGGTTGAAGGATGTAGAGCACCCATGTTGGTCCAAAGGGACCACACCCTTGGGCCCAACATCCTTCACGAAGATTGTCCTTGCTCCTTCATTGTACAGTTCTTGTCAATCCCACCGGTTTAGATATTACTTAAATTTGATTTTCAATGCAATTAATATCTCTTATCTTCTTTAGAATTTTATGTTTAATTATTTATAAACTTGATTTTTTTTAACTCATTTGGATTAAAGGACTAGAAAAAAAGTAAGAATATCTATTGATAGCTTAATTTTTAGAGTTAGATGTATGTATCATGACATATCTAGTGATAAATCTAGTAATCTTAGGAAGAACAATCTGTTGGACATGGGCTATGGTGAATTTGAGACGTTGATAGCTATAAGTAAAGTTATTTCCCCCTATTTCTATCATGTAAATCCCTAGCTTGAATCTCTCTTTGCTTAGAAGAAATCTTTGAGGACCTGAAGCACAAAAAAGAAATGACAAAAGTTCAGGTAAATTGTTAAAATGAGAAGAGCATAAAACATTAATGCAGATCTATTAAATAGGGCACAATCCAACAGTCTAACCCAGAAGAATCTTGCAAATTAATACAATGCAAACAAACCACTCTGACATCAAATTATGTAGAACATATACCCCGTTCCTGGATGGTAGAGAGAACTCGCTGCTTGAAGATCTTGAACTGATTGATCTGAATAGTAAGAGAAAGGGGGACAATGAAGTTGGTTCCTCGTACGCTTGCACCTGCAACTGCAAAGTTTGCTCCATTTATATAACTTGATCCCACTGACTATAGATATGGGCTTAGGAAAGGGTATCCTAGCGCCTTTGTTGTAGAATAATAGTAAGATGTTAATACCCTCTAAAAGCTTTAAGAAGTTTTAATTAACAAGTACAACTAGTTCAACTAGAATTTCAATATGACACATTTACTAGCATTTTAGTTTACTTTATGACTAAACTATTGTCTCCTCACATCTTTGTGTCTCACAAATTAAATCACCCTTTTTTTATTGAACCATTGCCATTATGATCCCAACAGTTTTTACTTGTTTAATGTTTTAAGTGTTAAAAATGTACATGATAGATTTTTGTGTATATACACATATACATATATATGGCATCATGTTTTCTATTCCTTGATTTAGTCAGATGGAAGAGTTGACTATATTGGAGCCATTTTCTTAAATTAGATATGAACTTTAGCTCATTAAGATCGTCTGCCTTTGGCGATGGTTTTGTATAACTTGCTGGGGGGTTTCTCCATAATTGATCAACTTAATAAGTGTAGTCTAATGTTTTAGACACATACACACACACATATATATGGAATTGATTTCCTTTGGAAATTGGTTTATTTTCTTCTGGTGGAGAGTTTCTCCACAATTGAGCCAAGCATTCGAACCATGAACCTTACTAGCTCACCTTTTCTCACAATAAATTTGGCAGACATGATCATGGATGACTCTAAAGATAGTTTGATTCAGTTGTAGAGGTTGGATGGTTAGGTTGTAGTACTTAGCAAGTTAGGATGAGAGTCAAACACAAAATTGGTTAGCTTTACTTAATCCTCATGTTATTAAGCATTTAAGCTTTGTTTCTTAGAGTATTCAGATCATATTATCACCATCATTTGTTTTATCTTTCTCCATGGTAAGTGGGAGCTTGATCTATTGCAGTGGTCTATTGCTTCATTGTAATTCAAAGTATGTCTCTGTTGCAGGGGTTGGATGGTTAGGTTGTAGTACTTGGTTGGTTAGGATGAGAGTTAAACACAAAATTGGTTAGCTTTATCCTGGTGTTATTAAGCATTTAAGCTTAGTTTCTTAGAGCATTCAGATCATATTATCACCATAATGTGTTATATCTTGCTCCACAATAAGTGGGAGCTTGCTCTATTGTAGTGGTCTATTGCTTCATTGTAATTCATAGTATGTCTCTGTAAAGTGGTAGAATAATACTTAATTTGTTATCTTGTTCTCTACATTATTAATTTCCTAATTTTTATTATGTGTCAACTATTCACTACCTTAGTTAGGAAAAAGTGTGTGAAGTGGGTCTTGGAAAATCCCAAACAAAATGTGTTTCCTAATACATAACTATATCAATCCGAAAATTTGTTGAGGAGACCACTGAGAAAAAGGTGCTTGAAGCATCTAAGGTTTGACATTTAAAGCATGTTCAAAAGCCTTAAATTAGACTATCACATCATGCATGTTAAATTTTATTTACAGACATATATAAACTCCATAGTGTTGAGTAGGATCGGGATTGTTTGAATTCTTAAAGTAGGCATTTTTTTGAAGATAGATAAAATTTCATTGGAAATCTATTAAACACAGTGATCCAAACATGCCATTGTGAATTCTTTTGCAACAGGAGTAGCTAATAAATACACAGTAAACTAGATCACAACATAGATTGCAGTCAGCAAGAAAGAGTTGGTATCTGAAAAACTATTGTTGATTATGGGCTTTCCTATCATAGATCATTTAATTGATTAGGGGATTGGCTTACTAGGAGGAGCCTCATTTTCCAGAGACACATCTTCATGACCTCCATTGTAAACAACGAGGGAAGACAAGATATTCAACAAATGAGCAAATTAATAATTTTTTCTATAACCTTCCATGTTTTTCTCTTTTGAAATACAAAAGATGTTTTGTTTTAAAGCTAGTGTTTTATGTGTCAAATTTTCTCTATTTAAAATGATCATTTTAAAATCTTAGAAATAATTGTTCATTTTGTTTTTTATAAGCAATAACCTTCTATCATAAGGAATTATGAAGTTAGTTAGAAACCCTGCTATGAACTTGATGCTTTTCTTGGGTGACAATGAAATGGGAATTGATATACCAATTTAAATGTATGGCATAAGCTGTTGTGGCCCTTATTTTGTGAAAGAAACTTAAAAGTTAAATAAGAAATAAAACTCCAAAAGATGTGCTTCAAGAATTGAAAGATAGAATCTTGCCTCAAAAACTTATAGATTAGTGCAGAGGCCAACCAACTGGCAGTGATTTTCTGTGCTAAAAATGTATACTGCAAATCCAATTACTTTAGGGCAGAAGCTAAGTATAGCGGGTTACTCAGCCTCAGCCATAAAGCTCACTCCTAGCAATGAGCTCAACTTTGGAGGAAAGACTATTGTTTGAATTTTGAAACACATCATGTTCTTGACCGTTGTCAAAACAACCACTGCCAAACTCTTCGAATGCAGTGCCTTTCTTTAGAAATTATTTTAAATCCAATATATCACATTCACTGACCTTCAATGAGTTTAAAGATGGATAGTTTGTTACTATTAGCTCAAGGTCAATAGTATTGATCTTTTCCAGTCCTGTCATATAGAAGTCCAAAACTTCCAAAGAGGGATTATTAAGGACAAGTTCATGCAGCTAGTCCCCACTTCCTCGTCAATGTTACTCTCCTCCAACATCGAAACCTTGAGAGTTTTGCACACAAAGAAAAGCATGCAGAGAATTGACACAAACATAGTTCAAACTTCAAAAAGAAAGTAAATAAAAATAATCCAGATCTTCTAAATTAAAGTAAACTTAAGGATGGGTAAGAAAATTCTCAAGATATGCTAAAAAGTAAAAACAATTTAAGATGGCTAACAACATATAATTGCTATCTCATGACGAGAAATTTATAGAAAATTAAAATCTGTGCACTAGACTCCTATCTGGTGCAAGATCAAAATAACTTAAATTTTGTCTAGGCATTTCAACCAACACAGGAATAATAAAGCCCCAAGACATAAAGATACCAAAATAGTGAATTAAGCACCCAAAGTCAAACTGTCTACTACTACAGTTTGAAATGAAATTCCATACCGTTATAGGCCCAAATTGTTGCTATTGTATCTTTCAAGTAACTATTTCAAATTTAGGGGTATTCAGCTTCTTAAACTGCAAGATAATAGCGATTACAAGCCATCACAACAAATTTCTTTGTTGGGGATAGCTCGGAAAACCAAAAGATAAAAGATTGTTTTAATTTATTGGAATTGAATTGCAAAAGAAATCAGGTAAGCGATTCAGAAAAATTACTAACCCTAACCTTATTTTTCGACTTGTTGGGGATATCTTTAATTTTTTTGCATTACAAATGACTTCAAACATTAAAAAGCAAACATAGAATGAAGAACTGCAAATCAATAGTAAATGATAGAGAATTAAAACAATCAAGCATAAAGACATGTACCTTCGCTAATCCTTCCGTATGTCACTGCTTGATGTTGAATCACCACGTTTCCTTTGAATGCAAACTGTAGGAGCCTAAATATTCAGGCCTTCTCGAGTCTTCTGACAATCTGCAGGAACCTAGACTTGCTTTTCGTGCGCTCTATTGCCTCGTACTAAATGCAGAGCCTCCGAGAATATGCAGACCCGTTTAAATAGTGAGCACTTTTGCTTCCCCGAATAATCGACACTGCTTTATAATATTATTGTTATATATAATATGTAAAAAAAAAAAAAAATTACATAATTTTTAGTTTTTTAAGTAAAATATTTTTATTTTGTTTCCTAATTTTATTTATTTATTTTATCGATAAATGATACGCTCACTATATGAAGCATTTTTTACATCATATATATAATAATATTAATTAATTTATTTATTTAAGATTTATTTTGTAGGTTTTCTTAAATACATTATTTAATTATTTTTTATTTAAAAAACATATACAAATATAACTTTCAATTTTATATTTCCAAGATATTTTTGTTTTACTTTTACTTATTTAATTTATATTTTATAATTATTTTATTTTATTATTTAATAATATCATATAATAATACTACTATGAGATATATAAAATAATACTACCTATATATATATAAATACATATTGATACAATAAATATGACTATAGGATCAAAGACTAGCAATGAAATTATAGGATGATGTTTTGTCACTCCAAATGTGATCAATGATGATATCACTATGAGGGGATAATAATGTCTGTGGTGGAGCATTAAATGATTATTTTGTCTTTAATGTGATGATTGATAAAAAGTAGATTGTGATAATAGACACAAATTAAACATTCAAATGCATTCAAAAGTGATGGTGGTACTACAAATGTGCATAGAACAATAAATAGAAAAGTATATTATTCCTTTTAATTTATAGGAGGCATGAATATTTTTTAATCATTATGAAATAATACATCATGAAGAAGCTATGTTATTATTGGAAATATACATAACTTAAAATATGATTATTACTTTATCGAAGGTCTTTTATGAATACTCATTATAAAAATCTTTGTTATATTTGGACATAATCATCATGATAGTAAATCAAAATGTCTTCATAGCTTATTATTATAAACAAAACCTAATAATGCTATCAAAATGGTTGTTAAACACAAATGTTTAATAACCTTTCAACTAAGAAAAAAATTTAATGAATCTAAAAATTAAAAATGTTTTGGCTTGACCATAAACACTATAAATATCTTATCTCTTCAATTCTCACCACTTTCCCAAGGGAGATTTAGGGCTTGTGGGAAGAAGACACCATATTTATGAAGGTGCATGTAACAAATGCCCAACCAACTTGAAGTAGTTTGTACAATTATTTTATGAGAATCTAAATTAGGCTCTTATGACCATGTCCTAAATAAACAATTTTCTATATCAAAAATATCCCATTTAACACTATTAAAAATATATATATAAACAAGCACTAAACTTTGAAATCCATTCAAAAAGTGATCATACACCTAACAATGTATATAACATAGAAAAAATTACAAATCCGAATTCTAACAATGTGTATAGCACAAAAACTAAAACTTCATCATTTCTTTAAATTTTCAAAAATAATAAATTTTAAAACTAGTGACACTTTCAAAATATGTTATCGAATAACACATAGACGCAAATATATGATTGTTAACATTTCTTATAATTCGTAATATTAGAAAAACTAGTTACTCATTCTTAATATTTACACTCATCCACAGGAATATAAATAATTCATACATTTTAAGCAAAATCAAGTATTTCTATAACGATTTAAAATACTGTTTGCATTGCTTTTAGCCGAACACTACATTTTTTATGTCAACTTTATTCTCTTGTAGCTAGTTTGCTGCAGAGATATCAAGTAAAGCCCAGCTCACAATGATGTGATGTACTATAATTTAATTTGGGCCACACGAAAAGCATGTACTCTCTTATTATATAATTTGTATACTAATTTTAGTCTTATTCAAAACTGAAATTCTCGGTGTACTTTACTCATCTCCAGCACTTTCTCAATTTGATCTGTCGCTGGAGTAGTAATCTCACGACTGTGGAAAACAGAGGTGGTGATGACTGAAATTTTTAGGCTTGCCTGTTACTAATCGGTCTCATGGGGGGTTTGGGCTTCTAGTTTCATGGAGCAGGAGGTCCCATGGAAAAAAAAAATTGTGCTGCGGGATTAATTGGAATCTTTTTCAGAAAAATATGAGCCCCTACAGTATAGGAATGCATCTTTCAGCTGGTGAAATTGGGGTGGGGCTAGAAATTGCCCCTACAGCTTAAGAATTTTTTAGTAAGTTTTTCTACCAGTTGTCTATCACTTAAAATTTTAAATTCCTAAAAAAACCAAAAAATGAGAGAATTTTAATTTATTTATTAATTTTTGTCAAAATACTCCAGTTTATTCCTTAAATTTTGGAGCTCAAGCTTTTAAGCTGAATTGCAAAACTGAATTCATGGGATCACCAGCTTTAAAATATTCCTAAAAACTCTGAGCAGCACCCACTGAATTTTAAAGCTATTTTAAAGCTATCATTTTTAAACTCACTTTAATTCAATTCAATTGTTCTTTGTGTAATGATATAATATATAAAAAGAAAAAAAGAAAAGGTTTTCCTGATTCTATATGTAATTCTAAATAATTAGTTTATATCTTCAACTTATTCATTCTTTGTCTGTATTCATTTCTAAAAGTGTATTAATTTGCATTATTCCTTCAATTATATACAAAATTAAAAAAATATTGTATGATATATAAAAAGTTGTATAACTATTATATATAAATAATGGTATTCATATGTGCAAGTATTATTATGTATTATTATGTGATATGATTCATGTATATAAAAATTAAAATATAATTAATAGGTATATATTTAAAAATATTTAAATAATTTTTCAGTAAATATTAGATGGATGAGAGTAAAGATTTTAATGTAATTTAAAATAGATCTTATATAATTAAATTAATTTTTAAAATAATTAATATAAAATTATTGTTACATTTAATAATAAAATAATTTTTAACTAAAATATAAAGTAATTTTATGAATGAAAATTATATAAAAATAAAAAGTAAGAATTTTTATTTTTTTTCAAAAATAATTAAAAATTATATACATAAGAAAAAACTTTTCAAATATAAATAAATTATAATTATATGTACAAAAATATAATAAGGATGCTTTTATATTATAATAATAGTATAGATTTACTTTTATATATATGTTGGCTGCTGTTAAGGAATAATTCCCTTCCGATTAAACATAAAAAAAGAAATTTTGAAGAACATATTCTAAAATTAAATATCAATCCAAAGAATAGTGCAAAATAATACAATTTAAAGAATCCTGTCAAATCAAATATTTCTTTTATAGGATTAGCCCAATGAAATACTTTTCAAATCAGCTTTATTCTCTTGTAGTTAATTTGCTGCAGTGACAGCAGGTAAAGCCGAGCTTGCAATGATGTGAACGCTCTGGTTGGGTTGCTCTTAGAATCTCATCCAGAAAAAAAGGTAAATTACCAGACTGTCACTTCCTTCAGTCACACGAAAAGCATACGCCTTCTTATTATATGACTTGTATACCAACTTTAATCTAATTCAAGCGTGAAATTCTTGGAGAGTTTTTACTTATCTCTGGCAAGCTTTCAATTTGCCTTTTCCTGATGGCAGCAGCTGCAAGTGAAGAGCAACAACTCATTTCTGAAGAATGGACCGTGGAGGTCAAAAAATTTCTGGAAGAGAGCGAGCGGGGTGGTGCAGCTGCTAGACTGAGTTTGCGGGTGCCAAAAACTCTGATTAATGCCAAGCCAGAGGCATACATTCCTCAAATGGTGTCTCTCGGTCCGTACCACCACCGTTCCCTGCAAGAAGAACCCATGGGCCCATACCACCGACGACTCAGCCAGCTTTCTCAGATGGATTTTTACAAGCTCAACTCTACACGAGATGCAACAAAAAACAAGTCCATTGAGGACTTCTTCATAAAAATAATAGAGAAAGCGCCGGAATTTGAGCAGTTCTATGACTGGAAGATCGGCGACGAAGAAAAGTTTGGGTGGATGATGGTGGTGGACGCCCTCTTCCTCTGCCAGTTTCTCAAAAATGGGCTACACGTTCTTCAACGGGAGGCAAGTGAAAGACACAGCAGGTACGGTGAAATTCTTACGCCTACACTGACA
This sequence comes from Sequoia sempervirens, assembly GCA_007258455.2. NCBI lineage: Eukaryota > Viridiplantae > Streptophyta > Pinopsida > Cupressales > Cupressaceae > Sequoia > Sequoia sempervirens. The sequence continues at coordinate 10,983 of VDFB02093440.1, forward strand.
AGTATCAGATGTGATCTTGTGAAGCTGGAAAATCAGATCCCTCTTTCCCTTCTCAAGGAAATCGACAAGGACACCCTTCAAGTTCTCAGCTCTGGTATTCCTCATCTCTCTTGCTTTCGAGTATCTCATGATGTGGATGTTGACTACGAAGGAGAACATCATCTATTAGGTTGCATGCACACATATTTGTCATTCTTGCAGATTCATAAGTCAGAAGACAGGAATCCGACATACTTCGAGAGCTTTATGACAGCTGTGGGCGACATAGTTGCGGCCATCTTCTCTCTCTTCTTTACTCACCCAGCCAAGCAAGACGGCAGCGATTTCCTCAACAAATACAACGCAAAAGAGCTCGCCAAAGCTGGAATTAAGTTCGAACGTGGGTCTGATAAAATCAGATTTGACAAGCATACGGACACTCTTTTCCTTCCCCGGATTGTAATATCAGACACCTACACAGAAGTAATGATGAGGAATTTGCTTGCACTAGAGTTCAACGACGCCATTAGGCCGAAACATGTAACACAGTACGTGGAACTGATGGACTGCCTCATCGACACACCAGAGGACGTTGCCCTGCTGCGAAAAAGCCACGTCATTGACCGGCACAGCATGATGATTACGGATGAGTACGTAGCCAAGATGTGGGACGGCATGGCCAAGCCTCTGTTTTTTGCAGGGTTTCAGGATCATGCGCAAGACCTGAAAGCTGGAATCAGAGAAACGCTAATCAAGAATTTTTACAGAAGCAAGATAGGAAATTGGTGGGCAGAGTTCCATGGGGAGCATCTCTCAAGACCGTGGAAGGCACTGGCGTTGTTGACTGCAATTCTTGTTGTTGGCCTCACCGCAGTACAGACATATTGTTCTGTTGCTGATTGCCAGAAGAAATCCCAACGATGAACGCGGGATACTTTTTAGAATAGATTTTGATGAAATTATGGGCATAAACTGTTGGGGGTGTTTTGTTTAGTTAGTCAGAAGTTATTTGTATAGTAAGTGGGTATATGTATTAAGGAGTTAGGATTTGATTACAATCTATTAAGATTTTATTATGTAATAATGTATTTTTCCGAAATATTTTGTGATCTAAAACACAGAATATATTGTAATAGATTGTTAAGAGAAAGATTTTTAATTTAAAAAATATTTTATTTATAAAATAATTAAAGAGGTCAGTGTATCTATTTTATTATATTGTAGAGTTATTTTAGTTATTATATAATTAAGAGTCTTTATATTTGACAAATAAATGCCTTAATGTTTGATATATGTTTCATTCAAATTAAAATTAAAATATTCAAATAAAATTACAATTCAAATTATAATTTTCAAATAAAATTGCAATTCAAATTATAATTTTCAAATAAAATTGCAATTCAAATTATAATTTTCAAATAAAATTACAATTTGAAGAATTCCTACTAATATATTAGAAGGAAAAAACTTATTATTTTTGACATACTAATACATTTATTAACATTTTATATCATATTCAAATTCATGCATAGATTTGAATAAGGATGTCAAAATCACCAATCTTGCAATTTCTTGTGCTTACTATGAAAACAATACCAATCTTCGGTTGCTTTATGGGATAGAGTTGACACCTTGGAGAGTCAAGTTACAAGATTTTTTGATTCGACACCAAAGTGATGCTCATATTTGCTACTACTCATGCTTCTACATTTTGCTATTAATGAGAATAGAATAATATTGGATGTTGTTTCTAATAATAGTCCTAATTAAAAAAAATATAAAGAAGAACAATGATTTTAAAGATCTATTTAATTTACTTTTTGAGGATTATAGGAATAATCTACCCTCAAATATTTTCTTAACTCTCTATTCATTGTTTAGTTATTTGATTGATGTTTATGTTGACATTACAAGTATCTTTATTTCTTTGTCTTCAATTTTCTCTTTCTAATCATTTTGTTTATTACTATCTTCAAACTTTTTTTAAAAATAAATTGAGATCTTAATTTCTTTATCTAGAATATGAAAAATCATAAATCTAAAACATATTTTTAATTAAATATAATTTTTATTTAATATAATATAATTAAAAAAATTATATATATTTATAATGATTAAATTACATATCATATCTTTTTCTTGTACTTTTCAATGTTTTAATCTAATACCAAGTCCACCAAAGATATATTCCTACATAAATTTAGTCCACAAGATTGTCCTATCTTGATTTTGTCATCACTCATCATTAGATATTCTTCTTGATCCCTTGATCTCCTATTTACCACCTTTTTCATACACCCTTTTTCTTCTCAAGATTGTAATATCAAACACCTACACTAAAGTGGTAATGATTAATTTACTCACACAAGAGTTCAACCATGCCACTAACCTCATAAATGTGACTCAATACATGGAGGTAATGAAGTGCCTCATTGACACACCAAAAGATGTTACTCTCATGTGATAGCACAATGAATGTGTATTTGGTCAAGGTGCCAAACTTCCTCATTAAATCTATATTTTTTAAGCATTTGTGGAGAAGCCCCAAGGAATTAAAATTGCAATGAGAGAAACATTGATCAAGAACTATTGTAAAAGAAAGAACAAAAATTGATTGGACAAGCACCTTTGGAGATCATTAAGATGTTAGTCTAGGATTGAAGAATGACGATGAGGGGAATTCCATTATTATTGTATACTAAGGGAAGATTTACATTCTTGAGGAATAATATAATTCTTATATAAAGAAAAATTATTTAAATTCAAAATTGAATATTTTTTCATAATTAATCTTTAAAAATTAATATTTATATTTTTCTTTAATTTAAAGAGGTTATAGGTTTTTTGAAAGAGGGGTAACTCTTTTGATCCAAAGTTATGAACTAGTGAGGTCACAAATGGGGGACCTCATCCCCAACATAAACACTCAACAATTACACTCAAATGGGGTTTGAATCTTGATGGAATGAACAACAACACAAAAACTTAACCATCACACCATGCCACTATTAGAAAAGAAAGAGGTTAAGTTAAATCAAATAATTTTCTAAAATTTTCAGAGATTTCTTAGTCAATCATTTTAGTGAGAATATCTATTAGTTGATCGAAAACTTTTTTAAAAGAATTGGTTCTAGTTTCCACTTTTCTATTGATGTAATCAATGAACTAATTTTATTTTATTTGATGAAGTTTATTTTCATGATGCTCTCAAATTCTTCTGCTTTCTAATGTCTCAATTTTTTGTTTAGATTGTTCCTTTACCTTGATAAGCCTCAAATCTTGATTTTTTGTGCCTATTTTTATGTCATTGAACTTATTTTGTTGATTTTTGCGGTGTTGAACTAGTTTTGTCTATTTTTGTGAAGAGCTAGGTCAAACTATTTTCTTCTTGGCTTTCTTTTACATTAGATCTCAAATCTTTATTGAAATTATTTTGCCTATCTTTTTCAAAACCAATGTTGAACTATTAGTGCTTCCATTTTCTTAGTAGAAGCTCCATGATGGACCAACATACATTGTATCCTCAAATATGAATTTTTAGGTTTTGTCACTAACCATCTCTCAAAATAGTAAATTGACACTCTCCAATCATTATTACAACCACTCTATCTAAAATGGTGTAATATGTATTAATATAAAAATGAACAATCATTAGTGGTCAATATGAGTAGTCACTCATGGCTAGTAGTCATCAACTATCATTTTTTTAGATAACTACATTACAACCATAAATTCACTAATCAACAATGTAGCAAATAAGTAAAATGTAACTATCAATTATGGACAATTCTCCATCATCACTAAAAATAATATTTGAATATTTTAGTCAACAAGCTAACATTCAACCAATTGTTATTGGTGAAAGTGCAAAGTGTCCTATTTAGGCTAACTCATCGAAACAACTAAATTTAAGCATTCCAACTAATTGTTAATTTTAATCCAAAATATTCTTTTATTACAACTTTTTAAAAATATAAAAAACTCGTATGTTTGACCACCTTAACTTGGTAAAAACTTCATGAAATTCAAATTTTCTTTTTTCAATCCTATAGTATGAGAAGCATAGAATGTGACGCATGTTTTAGATTCAAAAAATATGATACCATTTGAAAGTTATAGATGTTTTTCAATCAGTATATCAATCAGGACTTTAGTCATAATTTGAATAGAAAATGAATAATAATTACTTATTAAATTCAAATTAAAGCATAATTTATATTGGTGGAAAGTTGAGAATCTCCTTTAAAAACCCTTTTTGTTTCATCAATTTTGGGTAAAAGAAAAGTCGTCAGCCACATACCCATCATATTGCCAGCCCAACATGATCCTGCACATACCCATGTGCTTCCTATGCTCTCCTGTATAAATTTATTTGGTGGTGAATAAAGTTATTAAACATTTTTACTATAATTATCTTGTCCACAAATGGTAGCTTTGGAACAAAGTATGGACATCCATCAAATCATAACGAACTAGGGATTATTCAATATGCTCTAGTAGACATGATGTAAAATGTGTAAACATAGACAATGCATGTCAACTATTTGACAAGATACCGCAAAGAAATATGGTCTTGTGGAATGCTATGCTTGCAACAAATGGACAAAATGCAATGTGTTTACTGAAAAGGATTTACAAACTTTCAATCAAATGTAAATGGTAGGTGTAAATCAGAACTCTACAATCTTTGCCAACATCCTCCTTTCCTTTGCCAAAATGGGAGCTTTGGAATAGGGTATGGAAATCCATCGTGTAGGATAAAGGAAAGAAAATTTTGGTCAAATGTTGTAGTTGCAACCACCTTGGTAGAATATATTATTTAGCATGTATCTATTTTTAAAACAATTAAGTTTCACTTGGAAGTTGACAATAATCCTTATTTTTTTCCTTTTGATTATTGATATTTTCAATTTATATTATTATAGTTCCATGTAATTCTTATATAATTTATTGTATTAGATTAATCTTCCATTATTTAATTATGTAAAAATTCAAAAATTGTATTGATATAAGGTTTTAAAAAAATTGATATACAAATATTAACATTAACATAAATTTGTTTTAAATTTTTCTTATTATTATTTAGGTTTAGGATAGTGGTGGCACATTTTAGTCTAACCTCTTCTAACTACATTTTCTCTTGTTCTTAGAATTCTCAATTCAATGTATCTTTGTGTAGCTCCCAAAACTAAAATTATACAATAACCCTAGTAATAACTTTGTCCACTATCGAGCCATTAGAAGTTTGTAGATAGCATTAACATTGGTGGCAGGCATAATAGGGAATCTATTTTGTGAATCACAGTTACTCTATTTATTCTTAAATAGAAAAATTTTGAACACCCAAACTCTATTAAATGATGAGATACAAAATTTTTGAAATCTCAATTAAACAAACTTAAATTTTAGTGCTTGTACTTCATAATTTGGCATTCAACTATAGTCCACTTCAGTCTGGAAAAACCCCATTCAAGCCAATTTTAATCTCTCTTTTCTTTTCTTTTTTCAATCTTTGAAAACATTTAAAGGAATACATTGTAATCAATCAAATCCATATAAAATTAGCCTTCAATTATATAAGAAAATATAATTAAAAAATAATAATTTTGGACTTACCAATCTTGGGATATTATCTCTTACCATGAATTTGAAGAACATGGGACTCATCAATCATCTCTATCTCTTTATGTGTTTTGTGAATTAAATTAGAATTTTGAGCTTAGGTTAGGAAAAGTATTCTATTGTATCTTCTTTCACAATAATAAAACCAAAAAAAGTTGGTGTAAATTTTTCCTACCGTTGAAAATATTTACATATGAAATCATGCAAACTAAAAATAAACCACACGGATCTCTTTAAAAACCCATTCATCTGTAAATAACTTAGAATAACACAAAATAAATTAGTCATTGTAAATAAGAAAATCCAGTCTCATTAGAAGCATTATAATTGCTCCTAAGTTTAATGGATGTAAACTAATAATTAATACTACATAAAAGCCACTCTTTATCCCTTGCTAAAGTACAAGAGTAAACAATCAAAATTTTAAAAGAAAATATTTATTTATAATCCAAACCAATCCTAAATTTTAGTCAAATCAAGATGGTGTGGTTATTTATTTAATTCCATTGATACATTGAAGTTTTTGATATAATTTTTAGGATTAAACTATGTAGTTTTTGGTTACCCATAATTTTTTCTAACAAATGGTTTATCCTTTTAATTTTATTCTATTATTTAATCTAATGAATGAATAATTTAATCCTTGATGAAAAATTGAATTAATGAATATAACAAACAAATCATATTATATCTTAAAATATTTTCAAATATTAATCATTTAACATTTTACTAGTTTTAAAATTTCGATTTTAAAATGCCTTATAGATTACCTATTTATAGTACTTCTTTCCACTCATTTCAAAACACATAATAAGGGTTCCATAGTAATAAGGACAATTTATGAACCTAGCATATTATTTAGAATGTATATATCATATTGATGATAAACAACACTCCTTTTTAGCATCTAGTGAAAAAAATCACATTCTTGATAAATTTCAAAAAATTATAACATAATTATGAGCATGCTCATAATTTTTAATTTTATGTGGTATCATGATAGTAAATAGGTAATTTATTAAGGGTAACTTTTAATTAATTTTTAGTTTGTATAATTATTTATTCAAAATCTAGATTTGAAAAAGCCCTAAATAGAAATTATCTTATATCCAAAACCTTATTTTTAACACTATTTAATATAATTTATAATGTTAAACCTTAATATGACTCATTAGGATTCTTGTACTTGATTGTTGAAGGATGAAGAGAGAATAAATGTCTAATGATTATAAATCTCATTTAATGTAGTAAGATAAATATCACAACATAATATATTATAATTGCATAACAATTGATTGTGATAATAAATAAGTACTGAAATTTCCAATGCATTCAAGAAGTGATTATGCATCTAACAATCTATATACCCTAGAAAATAATAACTTTATTTTTTCTTCAAATTTTTTAAAAAATAAAAATTTTAAAACTAGTGATAACATCAAAAATTATTGTCAAATTATTCATAGACAAATATTTATAGCTTTGTCCACTGAATATTACATATAATAGCTTTGCAAAAAAATATAAATATAGACTATTTAATTATAGAACTATAAATATTTACCACTATCAATCATAACACCTTGTCATAATAGCAATTATAAAATCATTCTAAATAAAAAATAAATTACACTAAATCTATTTGTTTCTATATTAAAACAGGGAAAAGGCCCCTGATCCTATAAATCTACAAAACAACAAACAACAAAAGAAAGGCAAATAGACCTCAACCTACCAGCCATCGCAGACCTCAGAGAGATAAAAAGTAAAAACTAAGAAAACATTAAAAGGCACAAAAAACAACTAAATCTGTTAACTATATAACACGACTAATTAATACCTTAAAAAGGTTTTGTTTCTCATTTTTAATATTTAAAACAGTCTACAAGAATATTAATAATTACTACACTCTAAGTAGTCCTCTCAAATCCTATGTATTATTTTAGAAAACTCTTTACATTGCTATTAGTGAATGCTATACATTTTTTAAGTCAACTTTATTCTCTTCTAGTAAATTTGCTTCTGAGATAGCAGGGCTTCTGAGATAGCAGGTAAAGCCCAGCTAGCAATGGTGTGAAGTACCTGATTGCTTTGCTATTATTTTTATTACATCTTATCCATAGCGTGACAGTTCCTTGGGCCACATTAAAAGCATACAATTGTATACTAATCTTAGTATTATTGAAGATTGAAATTCTTGGAGTACATTACTCATTTTCAGCCCTTTCTCAATTTGATTGCATACATTTATCAAAAGTTTTCGCTGGAATAAGGGAAATGCTAGTGAGGAATAATTATAAAAGCAAGATGCCATGATCTATCAAGACTGTGGAAAACACTGGTCATATTGACTGTAATTTTTAGGCTTATCTTTTAGCTTATAGGACATTATTATTTAAATTTTCTTGGTAAATTCAAAATTTTAATAGTTTCAAAATAAATAGTTCATACCCTTTTTTAAAGCTATTAAAAAAAAATCATGCTTCTTAATGAGATACATTATTTAACTGATAGGTCATTATTAACTTTCTTTAGCTGTAACATGCCAAACACTTAAACATCCTATAAAGAATTCACAAATCATCGTGGCTATGAAATATTACAATATCTGCACAGTTTTAAGCCGACCCAATCATACATCATGATCTTAAGTCTTTTAACACAGTTACTCAATTTAATCGGTCCAAGGATATGAAATTTGAAAAATCGACATTTTTAATATTTGACTAATATTTTGATAT